>AWUE01017475.1:0-13719 GCA_001974825.2 Corchorus olitorius
AAAAGAAAAATGAAGGATCTTCAAGCTTTTTTTTCTCAAATAATCTAACAAGCTACCTGCTTCTCCTTGCATCAAGGACCTCTTGCGCTTGGTGCGTAAATATTTTTCTTGTCCCTTGAAGTGAATCCCAAGCTCTCCCGACCGCCTGATTCTCGAGAAATCATTTCAAATGCGAGTTTTGGAGGTAGACCAGAGTCATCAGCTAAGTCCAACACATATGATTGAGGTTCTGTTATTTTCCTTTGCGAGGGTAACATATGAGTACATGGTTTGGGAGCAAGGGGATGATTATGATTTTCTTCAAAATCAGTAATTTGATATTTACCATTGGACTGACGCCGGATGATAATGTGAGCCAAGCAATCTGTTCTAGTCTCTTTTCGTTGAGTTTTCACCAAAACATCTTGCTTTTTAACTTCACGATGACCTTCTTTGAAACATGTAAACTTCCTTGATGTTACATAACCAAGTTTCTTGTTCCTATTGACATACTCCTTCCGAATACTAAAACCAATCTCTCTAGCATATGCATTGTAGTATTCATAAGCCTCATCTTCAGAATTAAACTCCATCCCAAGATTGATTGGATTGAAATGCATAGGTGGAAAATGGTCAACTTGAGATACATCAAAAAGCGTTTCAATTGTTGAACTAGGCAACTCATTGCTCTTGATATCCATAACCTTATCATAAAGAAAGAAGTAAAATCTCAGATTCAGGTAAGCTAATTTTTCTTGGGACAAATTGAAACAGTATTCACAAATAGCTTAACATACATATATTTATATGCATTGCTTTCCTTTTCTTTTCACCATAGCATCCAAAGTATTCATCTTGCTTTTCACTTTCTTCACTTTTTATCATTAATATATTCATTGCTTTCTGATATAACACAATCTGTAGGGTTTTCAAATATTCCTTCTTTTATCTCATTTGCTACAAATGAAACATGTTTTAATTCCGATTCCTCTACTAAAGCCCCCTTTTAAACTCCCATTAATCAATAAAAAAAATTAAATAAAACTAAACATGAACCACCGAACAAACTCTAATCTTAAGAAAATACAAGTAATAAAAAAAATTAAATAAAACTAGCACACCCAAAGGAAATTAAACAAGAAATTAAACAGGGTCTCGTAAAACCCAAAACATTGTCACTTATAAGCAAGAATATTATCTGATTTTCTAACAAAATTATATTGAAAAATTCAATTTTTTATTAATTATCATCACTTTTGCTGGCAACATACCAACCATGGATTAACAACAAAAGATTTCATACCTGGATTTCCAAACTTTGTAGGTGATTCTAAACCGTGGTAATACTCCTCTGGTTGAATATGAAAACTTGAAGCAAAGTTGTGTCCATGAAAAGATAAAAAAAAGTTAACAAAAATTTGTGTTAGTTCACAATTTTTACAGGCGTTCATCCAAGATAAAGCTTGGATAAGAAAGGAAAAGAATATCACCACCTGATTTTGTGAGGAACTCTTCATTGTAGAGAGCTAAAATTTAGGGATTTCTAATAATCTTCTCCTTTTTTTGGCGCTGGGTTTTGGCGCTAAATCGTTTTTTTCTTTGGGTATTAGTCGTTGTTGATGAAGGAGAGGGAACAGAGCAAACGGAGGGAGGAAGGGGAAACGGAGTGAGGAGACGTGAGTTTAACAGCAAAAGAGGGTTGGGGTTTTAATTTTAATCTTAACCATTGAATTTATTTTAAACAGGTGTCAGTAATCCAGAGGGGTATTGGAAATCATTGGATGGGAGTAGTATTGGAGGGGAGCCGAACCCGATACCCAAAAAAACGCCTAATAGCTTTTATCTAACCTAAGTAACCCGATACCCAAAAAACGCCTAATAGCTTTTATCTATACCAACGGGATAATTATAAGAAGTTGTTGGAATATATTTCCTTCAACTTAAATATTACTATACCAACAGTAAAAAGTAAAGAAAGTGTTGGTATAAACTTTTTTTTAAAAAAAGTTTTGGAGGTAAAAATTATTAGTTGTCCCGTCTCAATGAAAATTTGGCGGGGTTAGAAAAAAATTTTACTTAGTACTATAGCAATGGTAGAATTACTATTCGCTGTTGGAATAGATCATTTTATTTTAAAAGAATAAATTTATTTTTAAATTTAATATATAATTTTTGGATGAAAATGAAAAATTAATTTTTCATTTGTTCACTTTTATCCTATAGCTATGGGAAACAATATATGCGTTGGTATATTACACCATTATACCTACGGCCACTAGAGCACCGTTAGAGTAGCGATAGTCTATACCAATAGATGGCATAGGTGTTCGTATATGTCTTATATATACTGACAGCAGCCAAATCCCGTTGGTATAAACCCTCTATACCAACGAAATATGACTGTAGGTATGAGACTCTGTTGGTAAATGGCAGTTTGTTTGTAGTTACAGGGAAATGGGATATGCAGATGTCAGAGAATGTGTTACTAGAACGGGATCAAGGTACGTCGCAGAACGTGTTATAGTGGAATGGGATATGCAGATTGAAAATTCGATGGTTTGGAGGGGGTTTATTTCTTTGATACGATATTTTGGTTCGTAGTACATTTTAAAATAATTTTAGGGTCGTTAATAAACTACATCATTTTTTAAAAAAATATAGTAAAATTTTCTATAAATAATAAAGTTGAGTTCTTTTAAAATAATTTTAAGATTGCGATAGTTTTCCGATCCAAAATGGGAGGGATTACAAACTAGAAACGGTAAAACTAGTGACTTAAAGAAAATTTTACGAAACCTATGTTGTGTCATCACCTTCGAGGATGGTGAGAAAGATGCTGAAAGTTGATGGGCGGCGGGTATTTTACATTCTGTATTGTTTCTTTATTTTTTTTAATTGGGTCCAGCTTTGGGATTTAGTTTTATTGTATGTTAAGTATATATTAGTACATGGGTTGCAGCTCAATTTTAAAAATGGAAAAAATTTATCATAATTGATCGACTTACGTTGGCGCATCGGGTATCTTTGATTTGTGGTTGGTATCAATTTTTTTTCAAAAAGGTTCATAAGCAAGTTTCTTTTTTAAAAGAGGATCATAAGCAAATTTCTCTTGTCAGAATGATTGCATTATATATTTTTGGCTTGTAGGAATGCTTATGTTTTAGAATATATAACAATAAAAATATACATAAATATACATATTTATGTCTCGGAAGAACGAAAAAACGCTTTTAAGTGGCCAAACAGTCAATTACCAAAAAAGGCACGGAGAAAAGGAAGTGCAAGAAACAGATTGAGGGGCTTCTTAATAATCTGGCAAGCGAGAAAAAAAAAGATAAAATGTTGTCTCCTCATCAATCCTGATTTGGAGGTTTTAGTAATTTCATTAGCACACTCAAATAAGGTTTAATATATATATATTTTCTTTTAAAATATTCAATATGCATTTTGTAGTTTGATATTATAACTAAATAAATTCTTTTATTACCATTAAAAGTTATTTTGTAATTTTTTATTTAATTTTTATGTTAATAATTAAATCAATTAAATTTTATTATTTTAAAGAGTTTTATTATATTTATAGAAATTTACATCAAATTCATTATTGATGATCAAATTTATAATTTAAAATTTACTCAAAAATATTATTTAAAATCGTACTGTGAACCAAAATATCGAGAGATTATTAGATTGACCAGTTCCACCACATCATCCATGGTTCCAACCAATAAAATTGTGACAACTCAAATTTTTTCCTAAAATTTAGGCACAAATTCAGCACCAAGTTTAGCCCCAAGTTTAACCAGATGAGATTTACAAGGTAAGTCCTAAATTCAAGATATTAATTTGGTAGGGTTTTAGTAATTGTAGGAAAAAATCTGAATTGTAACAATTCTATTGGTTGGGACCATGGATGACAATTTAGGGGTGATAAACGGTCGGTTCGGTCGGTTTCAGTTTAATTTAATAAGTTTTAGTCGGTTTTGAAATGGGAAATTTGAATACCGAGCACCGACCGTATATATAAAAAACCGAGGCGGTCGGTTTTTGGCGGTTTCGATCGATTTAATCGGTTTTAGCGGTTTTAAATAATATTAATTATATATATAATAATAAAACTAAAAAAAATTTATATATATTTTATATATATCATAAATATATTTTATATATAATCATAATCTGTCGGTTTTGGTTTGGTTTCGGGTTACAAAATCTAACCAAATACCAACCAATTATATATAATTGGTGGCGGTTTAAACCGCCTCAACCGATTAAATCGCTTGACCTTGGTCGGTTTTTGGCGGTTCGGTCGGTTTGGGCGGTTTAAACCGCCTACTTCTCACCCCTAGATGACATGATGGAATTGGTTTATGTAATAATTTCTCCAAAATATCGTACCTAAGAGGTATATCCCCTTCGTACGAGAAATTATTTGATGGATCAGTTTCACCACATCATCCATGGTCCCAACCAATAAGATAGTGATAAGTCAAAATTATTCCTAAAATTTGGGCACAAATTTAGCAACATGTTTAGCCCAAGTTTAAACAGATGAGATTTACAAGGTAAGTTTCTAAATTTATGACATTAAAATCTGACTTGTCACAATCTTATTGGTCAGGATCATGGATGAAGTTGTGGAACCGGTTCATTGAATAAATTCTCCCTTCGTACCATCAAACCTTCAACCGCGTATCCTGTTTCCGTTCCATACCACACACCCAACCGTATCCCAATCCAGGTAATATTGCTTCAACATTCATTTTTATATGTATATATATTATGGGTAATTATTTGATACACTATCAGTGTAAAATTTGGATTTCACAAGCGGGGTGAGGAGTTGACACATGTCCATTTTCTGAATTAATTAAATTTTAAATATTTCAATCTAGTCCTTAGGGTACACATGTCACCCTTCTAAACCTTACGTGCAGTTTGCTAAACTCCACTAATAGTATATTGAATAATTTTCCATATATTATTACTATTAATATGCCTTTAAAATAAAATTATTAATATGCCAATTTCATCCATCAAAAAGTCGTAATTTGGCTAATACATTAAAAACATTTCTATTGGCCGAAAAAAATACTCAAATCAACTTTGACTAACAATTACATCCGCGAAGGGGAACAATGGGATCCATGATCGTTACTAATTTGTAATCAAGCACCAACGACTTTAAAGTTCAAAGTCCATGAAATCGTCAATCAAAAACAAAATGAAACTTGTAAACATAAAATTCTACGCAAGTGAATTATTAAGAAGCATTCTATGCTTCTAGTACTTCATTTGATGATTAACCTTTTACTTCTGTTTATTATGCCACATTTCTATGCTCCGATAGGTCTCCCATAGGTAAGCCAGTCCTATCAGGCGACAGATTCCAGCAAAAACCACCTCCATAGCTGCCATAATGAAGGATCTTTGCGGGGACAAACCGGTAGTTGCTATAGCTAGTACGTGCCCAAGAAAGTTGCAGGGGACAATAAAATTTCCAGATTTGATACCTTGTAAAGTTTTCAGGGCAACGTCGTCAGTTTTCATTGGAACAGGGGAACCAACTATGGTTTTGGTGAGTTCTGGCATAGTCCTCTTTGCTGCATTTAATCAGTTTATATGCCTTTAATAACTTAAAGCAATATGCATGTAACATAATGTACACATTTCAGAACAAAAATGGGCAAATTAGATAAATTCAATTCAGGGTCTCAAACCTTCTTTATAACCAGGAGTTTCGGTGTCTGGAGGGAATATTAGAGAGACATGAATATTATCAGAAATGACTTCCTGTTGCAATGCTTCCGCCAATCCTCGCAGCCCAAAATTACTCGCTGAATAAGCCGTGTAACCATAGATACCGACCTATTAATTTTCACATTTTAAGTCAGAAAAATCAATTAATTAATGACATAAAAAATGAATCCAACTCCAACCAACGCAGGGTTGGACCAAGTGGTAAGCGGTTCGTTTGTAGTTTAGGCAGGTATCATATTCGAGAAATTGCGTACGCAACAGCCCTGTTAGTAGACTCACTCACCAATCTTAGGTGCGCATGGGTCGAATCTGAATTACTCAGAAGAAAACTCTCGAATACTGGGTGGGGAACAAAAATAAAATGAAAATCCATCAAAATATAAATTAAAAGCGAGTAGAACGCAGACCTGGGCAGCTTGAGACACCATAAGAGCGATGGAGGCAGGCCCCTTATCCTTCCTATCCTTTTTCATCAACGGTAAAGCAGCTTTGATGACATTGAAACTTCCAATCAGATTAACCTCTATTATGTTCTTGACCACATCTAAGCCCTGCCTCTCCAGCACGTCATGTTCATAGACCCCATGGTTAACGACTAGGACATCAATGGGTCCGGCATCATTGACTGCACGTTGAACAGCATCATAGTCACGAGCATCGGCAGAAAAAATGCAAACGTCAAGCGCTCCGGATGCAAGACTTATAGATTTCTTGGCTTCCTCGAGCTTTTCAATGTTTCGTGCCATGATGGAGACACGAGCTCCTTCTATGGCCGCTCGTTTGGCAATGGCTAGTCCGATGCCACTCGACCCGCCTGTTATAAACACATGGCGGTGCTTGATTGGTACTTTAACGGGACGAGGCCGGATGATGACGTACAAGATCAGGAGGAAAAGGAAAGATGTGAAGAGGATAGCGAAGAGCATTATTAAAGCAGCTTCTTGTACAAGTGCTATGGGAGATTATGATTGATTGAATATGCATGTATGTATATTATGAACATTTATATTGTTGCGCCAAAAATCTATTGCTAGAGTTTTCGCGGAGAATTATTTATGACAGCATAAGGGCGTGAAGTACGTTAATTGTTCCACCCTTAATTGGAAAGTATATATGTGACCAAAAATAATTGCATAATATAGTATAGAGTTTAAATTATACAAGAACTGATTCGTAAAGAATGCACGGAAAGGGTAAGTAGAATAGTAGAATATTAATCCGTGCCACTGAGGAACAGAGTTTTGGTGGAACCGGGAGGCTTGACCGTCGGAGAGAACGCAATGTTCTCGATCTGGATTCCGGTGACGGATCGTGACATTGACATTTTGTCCGAGCAAAATATTTCAGTTCAGTGGGAAAAATGTTTAAAGCGTTACCGTTTTATATAATTGGAATGGAGGGTGGCTAGGGAATAAAAATCCTCTCCCCCCCATTTTTTGTGCCCCACTGTGCCCCATCTACCAAATAATGACATGTCCGTTTTCAGTTTTTGATGTTATTCCTTGGTTGTCTAGTTAAATTAAATTTTGTATTTTCATTCTAAAACCCTATGGGGAATATATTAAAATTTAGGACTAACCATTATATATAATTACTTGTTGTTAATTTGGGGCTAAACCTGGTTTTAATTGGGATTTTTACTATTTGTTAAAACTTGAAAACAAACAAGGTATAATACTAGGGACACGTGTCATTATTTGGTGGATGGGGCACAATAGGACATAAAAAATGGGGGGAGAGGAATCCGTGGGTGGCTACGTAGCGAGGTACTCCCTCTGTCCCTAATTATAAGTCCCCTTCTAGAAGGTTTTTTTGTCACAATTTATATGTCTCTTTAGCAAAACCAATGCATATTTATTAGTTATTTCCAAAACTAACATTGCAAGTGGTAGTATTAGTTAAGAGAGTGAATAGGAGGAGAGAGAGTAAGTGGGGGAAAGATAATAGGGGCAAAAATAGAATTAGAAGGTAAAATTACATAAAATTTTGAATCCTAATTAATTTTCTTAAACTTGATGATATAGTTAAAAGGGACTTATATTTAGGGACAGAGGGAGTAGTTATGTACTTAATGGGCGGTGGATATGGGGACGTGCGTTTGACTTTATGTCACGTGCAACAACCTAAGGAAGATTAGGTGCAACCAAACATAAGTGCAAGTTAAAATGTAAAGCTTTAATTAAATGAAATTTTTTTTTTGGTTATATATTATTGAGGATTTTTTATTTTCTTGACATATAATATTATAATATAGTTGAGGATTTTAAATTATCTAAACTAATTCCTTTTTTTCCACCAAATAAAAGAAAAATACTACTTATCCCGCCACACCATCCCATCAAACTAATCCCGCCTAACATGGCCTCTAACATTTATAACTTTTATTAACTCCGTTTAATATAAAGTCATTTTCTACTTTTCTACCGGGTTATCGCATTAGACTTTTAAGCCCTTTAGTTCTTAAAATCCTCCTATCGATTCTAATGCTTGCCAGAGGAAGAAAGAAAAAAGAAAATGATCTAAAAATCTCTCTTTCCAACGAAATCTGAAACCTATTTCTTAATTTTCCATTCCTATTACAAATCAATATGGGAGTTGCTATATTTTCCTCCTAGGGCGGCACCGGTTATTTTTTTTAAATTTTTTAATTATTAATTATTAATTATAATTAATAATAACATTTTAAATTAATAATAATTAATAATTAAATAATTAATAATAATTAAAAATAATAATAATTGGTGCCGCCCTGGGAGGGCGGCATGCCATGGCGAGTGCCTCCCCAAGAGGACGGCACCGACAATATTTCAAACCATAACTTTTTTTGACAGAATTCTAGATCTACAACTTAGATCTACAAAATCTGACATGATTTTCTTCAAGATTGTTTTGAAAATTTGATCATTTAGTTTGAATGTTTTAGAGGATTTGAAATAGAAAGTTTAAAGAAAATATGAACAAAGGGCAAAAGTGTAAAAATGGGGGTGGTATTTAGCAATTCAGAATCAATATGCATATGATTTTCTCAAATATTCCTTCTCTTTCTTGATTGAATCTTCATACTTGAACCATGTGATTTATTTTTGTCGAATATGTTCACTTTAATCTGGGTTTGGATTGGGTGGGATTAAACTTACAATATTGGCTTTTTTATTCTAGAATTTTTATAGTGGTTCTCTTTCTTGAATAAATGTTGTAGATTTTTTGGTGCTTTTCCTTTCTATTAGATTGTTAATTCTGATAATGGCTCTCTTGATCGAAATCGAGAATTCTAGCCTCTATAAGATTTATATCCAGACAAAAAGAATTGCACACATGTTCACCTTGTAAAGAGGGGGAAGATATCTAGGTTTGTTCTTACTAGTTTCAAGACTGCAAAGGGTGAGAGAGGAGGATAGAGATGACGGTGCTATGTTAATGCCATAAGGTTGTGCAAATAATAGAAAGGAAAAACTAAACCAATAGCATTTTGACACGTCAGGCAGTATAACTTATGTTGGAGACTTCGGCCGGGCATGTAGCACGGTTCAAAAAAAAAATCATTTTCCTTTAAAATTGTTGATAGTGTGTAAAACGTTATAATCCTCCCAAGAATTATGTTTTAGAGGATTTAACTTACTTCCTCATTTTTACTAGAGTAAATGTCACTTATCATATTGACCAATTGATTTTTGGTGTCTAAAATGTTGTTAACTAGTTGACAAAAGTGGTTTATAAAAAGTATTTGAGTTTAATTAAACGCAAAATTAACGGTTGATTCTGATACAAAAGAGAGTCTAGGTGTAGACCCTTAAAAGATTGGATGATTTGTCTTGGAGATGAGACAACCTCTCTTCCTTTTTTCCCCTTTCATGAGAAAACATTGACAATATTACTCCCTCCCATATTCAAAATAAGTGAAACATTTCAACTTTTGCAGTCTTTCAAAATAAGCGAAACAATTACAAAACCAATGCAAATTTACTCTTTTTTCCATATATACCCCTAAGTGTTAATTAAAGTGGTTGAATTTTTGAGTGGTCTTGGAAAGTTGGGAAGGGAGAGAAGGTTTATTAATTAATTGTTTATAAAATTTTTTGAAGGGTAATTATGCCATCTTAAGTAAGTTTTTACTAAATTTAAAACCAACTAATCATTGCCTTGGTCTGTGTAATATTCCTAGTGTTTCACTTATTTTGAATGAGAGGGAATATTGTTTAAGATGATGGAACAAATAACAAAACTTCCACCAAATCACAAGTAAAACTTTTTCAATGTTATTCCCTTGGTAGTTATGTGTTGTGCTCGTCATTAATTAAAGGGGTTTTTTTTTTTTTTAAATTTTGTGCATGATCACTTGTCCTCGTATCAAAATTAAGATTCCATAATAACTTAATCATGATTCTTAATCTTTTTATTATCAATCTTAACCTTTTAAAATGACTTTGTTTTGAAATAGTTCAAAGCCTCTTAAACAAAATCTCTGGTTTTAATTCTTATGAACGGAGAAAAGAGGTACAACTAGGAGAGCTTCTACTTTTAATCAGTTGATCTAATGTGATTACCTGATATTGAGAGATTAGTACCAAATAATTTTGTTTTGATCTTTCTTTGATAGGAATTTCTATTTTGATTTTGATCTTTTGTTTCATTAGTTGAATAAATATTGAGGAATGCCCAAATGCTACATGCTGGAATCTACAAAAACGGACATTACATTATACTTTTATCAAAATAAAATTTGATGACGAAATCATCAAAATAGATTATTTGAAAAAGTTGAGAACTCAAATAGAACAATTCATAGGTTAACGATCCAAGTGAAACAAAAATTGAAAGGGTTGGAACTTGGAATGGTAGATCGAATTGATTCTAATTCATGGGATCATTCCCTCGATAAGGAAGGGTATAGGTGCTTGCAGGTTGACTTGGTGTGAACTTTTTTTTAATTGCATAAGTAGTTTACATTTTCTTTCTCATCTCATTGTTGAGAAAATCGGATTGGACCAATTGGTTGGATCGGAAATTTGAGATCCATCCGGTCAGAGTAAACAAAAAATTGAAAAAGCCAAGAACCGCCATTTGATCCGCTATAGCCTAAAAAATTGGATTTTATTAATATTTCAATTTAAAATTATTTTTCAAAATAAATTATAAATATTATAATATTCTAAAATAATAGTTTTTGTTTATTAAGTTAGAAAGTGGTCGGACTCATAATTAGACCAATTGAACCGCAAATTAGCCTCCTTGTCGATTCATCGTCAGGTCCAATTTTTTAAACATTGAAATTTAAGTACTACAAATTGATTAAAACTAAAACAAATCATGTTAGTTTTTTTTTATCAAACAAATCATGTTAGTTGAGATGTGAGTTTCAACCCAATATTAATTTTGCATATTGTACCATACCACCATTTATGAATATTAATTTTGCATATTGTACCATACCACCATTTATGAATAAATGTGTTCAAGCCATCTGGTATCATAAATGTGTTCAAGCCATCTGGTATCATAAATGTTTATGGTAAGTATCATAAATGTGTTCAAGCCATCTGGTATTCGTCAATTCACGTACTAATTTTTTAGGTTGAACATATGATTAAATATTTGGTGTATGATGATCTTTATATCAAAAACATATAATTGGATCCAAAAAAAAAAAACATATGGTTGGAAATTTTTTACACAATGATTTTTTTTTCTTTTTATGGAGTTATGTTACTTTTAGATAGATTTTTTTTTCAATATAATTGGGACCAAATATAACGACATCAATCCATCATGGATGGTAAAAGTCAAAACTTTGAAATGCCCTCACAACTTCATTTACTAACAATCAGAAAGGTTGCTTAAGAGAGAAAAGAAAAGTAGGTAGGTTGTATGGGGCAAAATATGACATGTCTCAAAATATCTTTTTAAACTAAACTCATCCATAGCCTATGATATCATATGAAATAATTTATTATAGAGAAAAAGGAGAATACAAGAATAAGATTGTAGAATTTTTGGGATGGGAAATAAGGGTGAAATGTCTCTTTATTTATGGTGGAGGAATACACTCTTACAAACATATATAAACATATATATATATATATATATATAAGCAGGGCGGCCTGCGCTTGCGCTGCAGTCATTTTCTTATTAGGGCTATATTTTTGTAATTATTTAAGTCGGTTAGTAAGAAGATATTGTATTGACTGTAAGTTAATCAGTTAGGAGAAACTCATACATTGAAACAAATAATTCACATATATAAAGCAAAACACATGACCTCTCTTTCATTCTAAAAGTGTATTACCTAAATTCTACTCCATCTCTAGGTAATTTATCAAAATTGATGAAGATTGAAAGAGGCAAAAAGAGTCGTGAATAATCTGTGTATATATTTATACCTCAATTTACAATTGAGGGTAAATTGGTCTTATCATAATTATAATCAAGATGTGTGGTTAGGATTTAATCAAAATTCCTAAAGAAACTAGGTTTCTGCACCACCCTAGTTCAAATTGAATTAGGAAAGTCTTGTAAATTAATTGCAAGGGCTGAAATTAATTAATTACTAATTAAATAATAATTATTTTTTGAATAATTATTATTAAATTTCTTGTGTATGCCGCTGCTACCCAGGTGAGTGGCACAGAGAGTCAAATCAGAAGCAGTTTCCTTTGATATTGCTGCCTGCTAGGGAGGCAAATAAGTAAAAAAGGAAAATTGCTTGCCATCTGACCATGAGATGAAAAATACCTCATGGACATACATAGCAAGGCCCAAGTCGTCTCCCAGTCAGAGGAGAGGCCGCCCTCTGCCCTGCAGAGAGACATTTTTCTCTTCTTGCAGGAAGGAGGCAGAGAGCTAAAGTTTGTCAGCAAGAGAAATATCTGTGCATGTGAGAGAGGAATGAGATTTTCAACCTCACACCTCTTCCATATAATCGATCAACCATAGTAGAATAATCGCCTAGCCTTCTCCCCTCCCCGGGAGGCGAAATTGCAACTTGTGTTTTGTTCAATTAAGGACAAAATAGTGAAATTGACCAATTGAAGAGGCTAGAGGCTGCGGTTTTTTCTAAGGAGCACACCATGATGATCCGTGAGCTATGTAGATCATCTTGGTAAAATTTCACCTCATTCTGACATCAGAGTAAAAACTTATGCCCGGTTTTCAATTGAGGATATTTTCGGGAGTGAAACCAAATTCACCATGATAGAGGGCTCAAATTGAATTGGGATTTTTTCCATGATCTTATGGAGATATTCTAAGCCTACTGGTGAAATTTTGGTTAAATCCGAGATTGTTTGCAATTTTTGCATTCTTTTCAATTAAGGACATATGGCTTTCTCACCCCGGTTTAAGCCATTTTCTTAATTAATAATTATTTTCATGATTTGAAGAGCTAAATATGACCAAGTATGATTAATTTCGTGGCTTTGATGATCAAAGTTCAATTCATGATGTCAATTGGCCACTACTTGATCAAATTAGCTAAATTCAGCACAAAGGAAGCAACAAAAGCCTGTTGCAATGTGATAGGCAGAAGGAAGAATTGTCATCAACTACCCATGAGGTAGATTTTCGGCTCCTATCCTAGCAACGTGGCGCCCTTATGCATGTCCAATCCTCTCCCAAGCAGTTGGATGCAATCAGAAGAAGAAGGAAGCTTCACTGCACTTCCCTAAAAGCTGTCATCTGCATAGGAGGAAGATTTTGCCTTTCTCAGCAAGGCAATCACATTAAACGCTCAAGCCCAAACCGTCCCCTATATAAAGGGAGGCCATTCTCAGGTTTCAGCAGATTCCGCATCTCAAACATTTCTTCCGAGAAATCAAAAACCAGCTCCTGCAGCTACAAACTTGCTCCGCGCAAAAAACCAAGCTCCGTGCTTATTTTCTCTCTGGCTCTGCGCCATTTTCACCTTGTTCATCACGAATTCTTCACTCGTTCTTCATATTTTCCTTGTTTAGATCTTGTCTCCGGACAAACAAACACTCTTTTAGT
>AWUE01017476.1:0-32310 GCA_001974825.2 Corchorus olitorius
TTAAATGTTAAGGCCTCCAAATCACGACAAGTGTCATGCTTCTATTGACACATGTAGTATGTAATTAAATAATTTCTTTTCTTTTACAAATTTGCAATATAGGAGTTTAATAGTATAAAATTAAATTAATTCTAAGCACTAACTATTGATTTGACTTACTAATTGTTTTTTTAATCTTTATCTAATAAATTAATTAACAAGAAAATCGTCTAAGCAATTTGCTTATGTAAATATATAAATTTAAAAAACAGCACCAAAATTTCTTTAAAAGAAAAAATACCAAACCAATAGGAGGGTTGGACAAAGAAAATTAAGGAAATTATTATTATTTTTAATTTTATTTTTTCCTCATGTAGAATTACTATATAGAAACAAATTATAAAAAAAGATTATTTTGTCAAAACCATATGTATATATATTTTTTTCAAACCATCAATTATTTTTCCATGAATTATCAAACCATGATTTCCAACCATGAATTATTTTTTCAAACCATATATAAAAAAATAGATTTGTGTTAAAATATATAAAATTTAAATTCCAAATATTTATATGTATTAATATTTTATATTTAATTAATTATGAAATGTAATATGTGTCAACTTCTTAACCCGCTTATGGAGTCCAAAATATACACTGACAGTGTATTGTATAATAATATCATATAAAAAAAATTATACAATACACCATCAGTGGAGTTAAGCAGACTACACGCGCAGGCTTAAGGGTTGACATGTGTCCCGCGCAGGCTTAAGGGTTGACATGTGTCCCCTTAGGAATATGTATTAATATTTTATATTTAATTAATTATGAAATAGAGTATGTGTCAACTTCTTAACCCACTTATGGAGTTCAAAATTTACACTGACAGTGTATTGTATAACAATCCTATAAAAAAATTATACAATACACCGTCAGTGGAGTTTAGCAGACTGCACGTGCATGGTTTAAGGGTTTACATGTGTCCCCTTAGGAAATATGTATTAATATTAAATATTAAATATTTAATTAATTATGAAATAGGGTATGTGTCAACTTCTTAACTCGCTTATGGAGTCCAAAATTTACATTGACAGTATATTGTATAATAATCCTTATTATAAGGCTTACAATGTTATTAAGATAGGATAATTATATCTTCCATTGTCAGTAGAGTTTAACAGACTTTAATGCGGGGTTAAAGGGTTAAATGTGCCTTTTTAGGGTATATTTTCAATAATAAATACACTATTAATTAAGTAATAAAATGTATGTGTTAGTTTTTCAGTCCATTTATGTAGTATAAAAAATCTACTGACGATGTATCAAATAATTGTTGAGAAAATGGTGTATGTATTACTTTTTTAACCTACGTGTACAATATGAAAATTTCACTGACGTTATATTAAATAATTATTCATTAAAAAGAAATAATAATTTTTTTCTACGTATTATAAAGATTTAGTAAAATAAATATTTAGTAATATTTTTCAACAAATTATAAAGGTTTTACATGGGTAAAATAAAGATTTAATAATACTTTTTTCGTTTAACTTTGCAACATAACTAATTAAACGTTCATTACAAAATAATGTTCATTCTTATAATTTGGTAACAATTGTAGACACCCATTTTTATCCTGTATCCTTTAATTTAAATTAATTTTTCTCTTATTTAGCATTAAAGTCATCCAGGGGCATTTTGGTCATTTTTACATTCAGGGGGCATTTTGGTCATTTTGAGTTCACATTATTTAGATTAACTAATTCATTTTTAGTCATCCAAATTGCATTTTGAAAAAATCCAAAAAAATCTTAGCATGAGCACCTTTGGCATTCTTACGTATTTCAGGGCTTGGCTTCGTGTAGTATTGTTGCATTTAAATCCTTTATTTAAGTCAATGTGTTTTTCAATTTGTCATTAGAGTTCTATTTGAGTCAATTCGTATTTTTGTTGGTAATTTTAGGTAATCTAGTTCCATGGCATTTGGATTTAACTCGATTAGGTCCAAAATTCCAAAATAAATAAAAAATGTCTTTCATTCTGCGTTTTCATTTGCACTAAATGAAGTGTTCTCAGCAAACACATTCATTGTCTGCATTCTTTTTGGATATTCATTTACTTTGCATCTGGCATAGTCATTTTGCATTCTTTTTGGATATTCATTTACTTTGCATCTGGCATAGTCATTTTGCATTAATCATGTCATGTCTATTTGGAGGGAAGGCATATTTGCCCTTCACACGTAATTATGCATATTTACCTTAATTAGATTATTTGTATAGAATAGCAATTTGCCCATTGATATTTCTTACAGAGTTCCAAAAAATGTGTGTGAGTACAAATACAAATATTCACCAAGTACAAAGGTCCCAAAGTTGCATTGATTACAAAATTCAATTGCTAAATAGAAAAGTACATGATCAAGGAAGAAAATTGAAAATAGGGGGGCGAGTCCCATGGCATGGCCAAGGTGAGACTGTGCCAAGTGAATTATCCTTTTGCTTTACCCGAACCTGCCAAAAGAAATAAGAGAGGTCATAAGTTCAAAGCTGTGATTCAACAAATCCAAGAGGTTAAAAAATGCAAAAAAAGATACTTGCTATCAAGATGATCAAAGTCAATTGCAAAAGGGCAACAAAGCAGCAGAGGATTCAACCCAATGAGCTAACCAGATTCTTAATTCTAGAGAAAAGCTTTACCTGGCCAGATCACCATTCCATTGGATCCTTATCGCAATTTCACAACCAACTTCACCTGCACAAAGAGAAAGAATTAGTTGGCTACAAAAGAGGGGAATTTGTTAACAGAAAGAAAAGGGGAGGAATCTGGACATACAAAAAATTCACTCACACATTCAAGCAAAAAGGAAGGATCTAAACTACAACCACAGTGGCTCACTCTCGAATCTTTCCCTCACCCACCTCATCTCGCTTCCCACTCTCTCACAACAATACAAATACACGCAACTTCCCTCTGATCTCTACACACTCTGATCGCTCTCTCTCACAAGTTCCAACCATCATACACACCCTCGTTGCCCAACGCATACACACAGCTCACTACCCTCTCTCTGGACCCAGTTCTTCTCTCTCAATTTCTCTCTTCATAACAGACCTCTCCATTTTTTTCTCTCTTAAAAAAAAAGAAAAAAAAAAAACAAGAGACAGTCTCCCACTCTCTCTCGGATCCTATTCGGGAATCTTCCCTCTCCATCAACACACACACTGGGCTCTCTACAGAAAAAGATCTGGCTTCTTCCTCCCTTCACAATGACACACTCTTGATACCTCTTCACTACCCTTGATTCTTCACAGCCTGACATCGGGGACACACAGAAAAAATCCATAGACAGAGAACACAGAATGAAAAAACTCTAGTATCTGGCCTCTGCACATACCTCTCAATTCTTTTTTTCTCGACCATGGAAGCACACAAAAAAACCTCTGATTCTCTCCTTCCATAAAAAACTCCACACACACTGCTCCCTCTCCAGATTCATCTTTCTTCCCTCTCTTCCCTCACACATCTCCTTACAACCTCACACACTACACCGATTCTTCACATACAAAAATCCACGCAGACTCTCTAGACCAAAAAAAACTCTTGACCCTCTACAGATCGTCCCCTCTTCACGCAGAAAAAAAAAATTCACACACAGAGAAGGAAGAGATCTTACCAGTGATTCGAAGGAAGTTTCCCCCGAAGGTTTGTTCGAGTCCAAAGCCTTGCGACTCGGGTGCCAATCGTGGTTAGGCTGATGGTTTCGAAGGTGTGATTGTGAGAATGACGGAGCATCGGTTAAAACAGAGGAAGCTTTTTGCTTTGAGCTGAATTCGACGATGGAAAGCAGATCTTGGATTTGTGAAGTTGGGCCTCAGCAATAACAGATTTTGAGCTCTGGATTCCGGTCAACGAATCGGAGGAAGAAGGGGAAAAGAGGAAACATAATAGCAGGAGAGTTCTTGGGACCGTTGGGTTCGTTTAGAGTGGAGGCTGGGAGAGTTGACAGCGGCAGTGACAGAAACTTTGGAGTTCGGTGGCGCTATTGAGGGAAGAAGAAGGAGGAGAAGCAAAGTTAGGGTTTCAACAGATTTATACCTAGCACATAACCCAACCCGGATCCGACTTGAAGACCCGTAGGAGACCCGATTCAGGTAAAAATCCTAATCTTTTCGATTACACCCTTAATTTCGTGCTATTGAGTTCTTTGAGCTGTTGTTTGGTTCATTTAAAGACTAATATTTGCCTCCGTGCTCATTTTGGTCCCTGATTGAAGTTTGATTTACTTTTTGATTTGTTTTGGGTCCCTGATTTAGGATTTTAATTATTAATTGATTCAATTTGCCCCCCTGATTTTAGAAATTATGCTAGAATTTTGCAATTGAGTGCTTGATTTACATTATTGGTATTTAATTTGTGTTTTTTTTATTCTTGAATTTTACTAATTTAAGTATGGAAATTGGGATTTAGGCAAAAGGTTGAATTTTGAGTGAGAATTGTGTTTATTTATGACAATTTGATTTTGAGATCTTGATGTTCAAGTTGAAAGTAATTTAAATGGATTTCAAAATTTCGAATTGAGTTAATTCGGATTTGAAAATCGAGGTTTTGACTTAAAGCTCCAATTTTTCCTTAATTTAAAAATGACTTGAGGGTGACATGTTAAGACACTTTGGGTCATTTTTAATTCTTGGAAAAAACAAGGCTTGGAGTTAAAAACCTAATTTTCCAAATTTGAAAATAACTTGAAAGAAATTGGAGAATCCTTTTAAATGCCTATTAATTTGGGAATTAAGATTTTTAGTCTAAAGATTTGATTTCCTAAAACTAGATTCAATTGTGGTGTAAGCATGTCTCGTGAGCTATATTCTCATTTGTTTAAGTTCAATTTGCCCCTGCTTTGGTCTTTGATTTTGGATTTGTTTCTTGATTCGTTTTGATTCTCTCAGTTTGATTCCTGAACTTTGCTAATTGTTTTCTTGATGTGCAGAAAAGTCCTCAGTTGTCTAATTTGGCCATTAGCTTCTATTTTCTTTAAGTTTACTTGTTAATTCAATTATTTTTGGGCTTGTAATTAATTTAAGTTAGTTTGGTAATTAGTAGTTAAACACATGCATGCCATATCTATTTTCGGTTATTATAATTGTTTGCATATCATGCCACCATTATAAGCTTCAATTAATAAAGAGGCATTTTAGCTATGACGGGCCAATCTCGGGTAAAGGTGCTCGGGTACGACCTCTCGAGATTTCGCCCCAAGATTGAATGACCTTTACGAATATCCCCGGAGGGCCGGGCTAGGTTCGTGAAGGCCAATTCAAATAAACTCCTTTTTTTTATCAACTAATAAACCAGAATTCGCATTCATCATTTCATACATGCATTAATATTTAGGTCAAAGTTGAAGAAAAATGAAAAAAAGAAAGGAAAAATGAAAAAAATAGAAAAGAATCAATAAACAACCGTCTTTTATGATGACGGGTGGATTCTAAGTAAGTGTACTCGGGTACGAATTCTTGGTTTCCGCTCCGAGATGGAGTTACTCTCAAGATACCCCCATAATGTGTGGGAAGGGTCTCGGGCTAATTTCAAGCATACGGTTGTTTATTGACAAATTTAGATTCACTAATTCATGCATCATTAAGCATTCATAGTTTCTAAGAATTAACAAGATTTGAAAGAGTAGAATCACCATTCCTTTAAAAGCATACTAAAAACAACCTTTTGTTATTGACCCACAATTAGATCTAGTTTGGCTTAGAGGTTCCGTCACTTGACGGGCGCTCCGGGGTGCTAATCCTTCCCCGGGCGTAATCGACTCCCGAACCTAGATTTAGGTTACAAAGACCGGACCTTAGGTTTAGTGGGTCCATTGCCGAGCTTTTGGACTCAACTTAGCTTAAGTGACCTTTAGGTGGCTAATCACACATTAGAAAAAAGATTAGTGGCGACTCCATTTCCAACGTCGTTTTGGCAGGGTTCCCCGGACCCGAACGTTTCGACAGCTTGGCGATTCCGGTGGGGACATTTTGGAGAGTCATGGCTCACTTAGTTTAAACCAGATCCAGGGTTAATAATAAAAAATGGTTGCTTTGTGTCGCAATGCGCGGGTCCAGGGGGGACTCGCCGCCCACGACTTTGGGAGAACTACTACTGGAAATCTATCTACGGATGGGAGTCGCCACTAATCTTTTTTTAACCTAGGTGTGATTAGCCACCTATCAGATTATTAAGTTTAATGTTAACCTAAGCTTGGCAAAGGTAACACTAAACTTAATAAACGGTCTTCTAACCAGAGTTCTAAAGGTTCGGGAGTCGGGTATGCATGGGGAAGGATTAGCACCCCCACGACGCCCGTCAAAATGACGGCACTGACTAGTCTAGGATTAACTGTTGGTTTCTATGGTTGGTTGTTTCTATTCTTAATGCTTAAGTCTATTCATGCCAACTCTTAAGATTCCTAATGACTCTTAGTTGTGTTAATACATTGCCTCACTATGGATGGCTAACTTAATTACTCCGAATTAAGCCAATTTTACTTATTATTACTTTTTACTTTTTAGCTTAATTAACCTTACTACTGATTACTCTTACTTTTACTTCTTTTAGCTTAATTACTCTAATCTTCTGATTACTCTTTCTTTTACTTCTGATTACTCTTTCTTCTGCTCCTGATTACTCTTTCTTTTGCTTTTGCTTTTGATTACTATTCTTTTTACTCTGATTGCTCTTTCTTCTGCTTTTGATTACTCTTCCTTTTACTCCTGATTACTCTTTGTTTTACTTTTGATTACTTTTTCTTTTACTACTTAGCTTGATTACCCAGAATTAAACTCTTTTCTTCTTCTCTTGCTCTTTAGTTTAATTACCCCGAATTAAACTCTTTTCTTCTTCTCTTACTTTTTAGTTTAATCACCCAGAATTAAACTAGCCTCTGTTTACTTCTTCTTTTACTCTTTAGTTTAATTACCCAGAATTAAATTGTTTTCTTCTTCTCTCGCTCTTTAGTTTAATTACCCAGAATTAAACTCTTTTTATCTTCTCTTGCTCTTTAGTTTAATTACCCAGAATTAAACTGTTTTCTTCTTCTCTTGCTCTTTAGTTTAATTACCCAGAATTAAACTGTTTTCTTCTTCTCTTGCTCTTTAGTTTAATTACCCAGAATTAAACTCTTTTCTTCTTCTCTTAATTTTTAGTTTAATTACCCATAATTAAAATGTTTTCTTCTTCTCTTAATTTTTAGTTTAATTACCCATAATTAAACTGTTTTCTTCTTCTCTTGCTCTTTAGTTTAATTACCCGGAATTAAACTCTTTTCTTCTTCTCTTAATTTTTAGTTTAATTACCCAGAATTAAACTGTTTTCTTCTTCTCTTGATTTTTAGTTTAATTACCCAGAATTAAATTGTTTTCTTCTTCTCTTGCTCTTTAGTTTAATTACCCGGAATTAAACTCTTTTCTTCTTAATTTTTAGTTTAATTACCCAGAATTAAACTGCTTCCTTCTTCTCTTAATTAATTTTTTTTAATTACCCAGAATTAAACTAGCCTCTGTGTACTTCTTCTTCTGCTACTTAGTTTAATTTCCTAGAATTAAACTAACCTCTTCTTTAGTTTAATTGCCCATAATTAAACTAACTTGTGCTTTTACTCTTTTTAGATTAATTACTCTTCTAATTACTCTTTCTTTTACTTCCGGTTATTCTTCCTTCTACTTTTGATTACCCTTTCTTCTACTTCCTAGCTTAATTGCTCTGAATTAAAGTAACTACTGATGACCGTCTATTGCTTTCTAGCTTAATTGCTCCGAATAAAACTGGTTACTGACTGGCTTGCTTAATGATCTTTAAGTCCTTAATGCATGCATATGATGCATGTAATCCGATTTTTAAAAAAATGTTTAACGTGTGATTATACGAGAAACACTATTTGGGCACCTTCCACTTGAACTGGTAAGACCCCCATTTAGATATTTCAAGTCTAGGAAACTCGGATTGAAATAGACAAATACTGTCTAAATTCCAACCAATATTCCATCTTCGGACTCAGTTTATTTATCTCATATGAACATGGCATTAATAACATTTAAGGAAATATAAATATGGATGCACAATGCTTGAACTAATCCTTAACTCCTTGACTCAACCTGTTTAACTTTCCTATTCGGTTGTCCAAAAGCAATTGGCTTAGACCTTAAATTAAAAATTAGACTCAAAGAATAACTAAACTAGATCTAAACATATAAGCCCAAATGCATGAATAAAATTTAAATCATAAATAAGGACTTAAGTAGTAAATAGAGGCCCAAACCTAAATGCATAGAAACTAAAAGCCCAAGTGAAAGGAATTTGAAGCCCAAATATAGAAATTACCCAATTTAGAAGTGGGTTTGGCCTGTTGGATTAACGGGCATCAGTTCCGGGTCAGTTTTAGGCTCAGCGGGTTCGGGTTGGTCCGTACGGACCCATATAAAAGCCTCATGTTCTCCTCTTTCTTCAAACCTTCTCTCCCACATAAAACCCTAGCCGCCATCCTTTGCCTTACCAGAATCGCAGCCACCACCCGGTCCTCCACGAGCCGCCGCGTCGGAGTAAAATCCGACCGTAAATGGAGCTCAAAAAGCTCCAGTTCCCATCGCCTCTGCTTCCATAACCCAGATCTGGTCCTTGCTCGCTCGTATAAAGCCTCAAATCCCTTGAATCTCCTCTTAACTGAAACAAGAACATATGTTCAGATCTCACCATCCAACCATCGGATGAACTTAAATCTCATGTATCTTGGTCCCCTCTTCATTCACTGCCCTTCCACCGAAGCGATTTCCCTAAGGAAACCTCTATGTGCAAAAAGCCCGAAATCTTCACTCCATCTCACCAAAGGGGCTTGGAGATGGACCCTCACTGTTAACCCTAGCCTATCAAGAAAAAAACCTTAAGTTTCGGGATAGAGAATGATTCGAGAGAGAATGAGCAAATCTCTCTGTTTTTGTCTGTAAATGTATAGCTTCTCTTTTCCTTTTGAGGGATTCTCTGTATGTGTGAGATAGGAGAGTGAAGGTATCTGTTCGTAAGAGAGAGTGGAGTGAACCTCCGTGTAAGTGTCAAAAATCCCCCCCTTTCTGTAATCTGTGTACTCCTTTTTTATATTCATTATTTCCAATTCAAGGTTCCTTCTGATTTTTGTTTTCTTATGGTGCAGGTGAGACTTGATGGATAAGGCTGAACTGGAGGCTTGTACTCAACAGGTGAGTCATCGTCCTTTCTGTATTTTTGTATTTTCTAAATTTCCAACCATTTTGCTTGAAACCTGTTCATTGATGGAATTGCTGAGTTGTCGGATGCTGAGTCACTTCCTCAAGTGACCTATTTATCTCTGAGCCCTTGTTATTTTACTTGTTTACATTCTAACAAATTTCTGATTTTTTTCACCCCTTGCTTTGTCTTTTGTGCAATATGAATGAAAATGTCAATTACAAATGTCACTGCTTGGTTTTGCTGGGAATTGGACGTGTACGTGATTGTGAGTCTGCAAAAATGCACCTATGATCATACATGGTAAGATGCTCTGAAATGGCGATATATGAACGTTCTGTTTTTCTTAATTTTGGAATGCAAATGGATTGAATTACATGCATGCATATATGCTCCGTTTTTTTTTAATTTTTTGATTAATGAATGTTGATATGAGAGAATGATGATGCATGAACTATATTTGACTCGATATGCTACTGCCACTTAAACTTCTTACGGCTATATGCTTGATATGATACTGCAAAATACTAAAAATGCATGCTAAATGCCAAATGTAGGCTCTGACTATATGCTGCAAAATGGTCCTTCTTCTTGCTCCTTGCTTCTTTTCTTCCTCAATGATTACTGAATTCTCTATCCTTAAATGTGTGCTCCAATTTGAATGGTGATCATGAATCGTGTCCAGGATTCTTTCTTGCTGCGCTGTACAGCTTTATAGACGACTTCCTTTACTGTCTTGTTCGAATTGTTATCATGATCTAGCTTATAAATGCCCATTTTGCTCTGTTCTCTTACTAGATGCTTGGTTCGAACTTTGACATTCTGATATGCCTTTCCCTACCCTGCAATTGCTTTTGATCCATTGATTCCATATGCTTGCTGTCAACTGCTCCCTTTGCTTTATCTAAATTGAACTGGCTGAAACTTGTCTCACACGTTCTACTTGAAATGCACAATGTTGCTTAACCCATATTAAACTCCCTGACCTCCCCTTGTTGTGATCATTGCTTTTATGCCTTCTCAGTAAGTGAGGCACCTCCATATGAGGCTTTTCCTTGCCTGAAATTCATCATTTCATGTTGTGGGTTCTTGGTCTGCTTGTATTCTTGCTTTAGCTTTTGGTGCATTCTGCAAAATTGACCCTTGATGAATCCTACACTTTCGTCATATGTCATGAACCTTTTGACCCTTTTATTTCTGCTTATGCATAAATGTACACAATGTTTCCTTAGATACCACGTGTCCGAACCAAGTGACTGCTAGAATGCTAAAAGAGATGCTTGATTACAACTACTTTTTGATGTCATTGACTATCTAAGTGTATATATATAAAAAAATGGGAATGACCTAGATGATGCAATGCATGTTAGCTAAATGCATAGGATTGGCTGACTTTTTGTTGTGGTGCTGTGTGCAGAGTACTAAATGCCTTACCTTCTTTGTTGGTCCTGAATAAAATGCATATTTGACATTAGAATATAACTGAAGCTATGCATGTGGCAACTTTGTTGTCTCAACTTTTATTTAACTAGTTTGCCTACTTTGACATGCCATGTTTATGTGACTTTGTGAAATGCCATGCTTCGCCTATGCCTATTTTAAGGCCCTGTTGGCACATCTGAGATTTAGGAACCAATCCTGGATCTCATTCTCAATTTGGGTCAAAACAAATTCCCCCAGGCCTTCGGTTCTTCTCTTTTTTTTGCTTTATGCTTCATTGCCATGCACTGTTAGTATTCACTGTCTTACTTATTATGCTACCTTACCATGGATCTCGTGTTGTTGCATTACTGTTGCCCTACTGCTTTTCCTTGTCTTGAAACATATGTGACCATAGTTGCTGCATTGTCCTTGTGCCATTTCAGTCCATATCTTGCCTATCCCTTTTATTGAACCAGGGCATTTGCCAATTAATGGCATCTTGCCCTCTTAAGCCTGGGGGCACAACTTGTATTTGTCTCCTGTGTTCAATTCTCTTTTGCAGGTTATCAAAATTGCCTTAAGCTCAACCTTGTGAGGAAGAAAACAAAGGAAGGGGGGCATTTTCGTCCTTTTGATTTTTCGGAAAATAAAAAGGTTTGTTATTCAAGAATAAAAAGGGGCATGATTTTTCTTTAAGATTTTTAGCAATATTTTTATGTTCAGTGAATAAAGGGTTTTTGTTTCTTCCCTTTTGTCTTCATCTTTTTGCACATGCATCTGTATAACCTATTTGTGTTGCAGGTTTCATCTTTACATATCATGACATCATTTTTTGCGCAGTCTCATGCATTTATATATTCTATAATTGATCATGCATATCATGCATTTATTTACCAATATAAATTGCCATGTCATGTTGCACATTCTCATAGTTTGTCAAGTTATCATAACATCCATTTGTATATATGTTCATGCACCCATCATATCACATGACTTATCAGCATGCTGCACTGACATCATTTCATCACAAATACATATCATCATCAAGCACTCTGTGCATAGACTCTATCAAACTCAAAGAAAGAGAGATCAATGCTGACACTCTCTGGAGGAAAGGTTTCTCCCTAGTTAGGCCATGCCTAGGGAAACGATTGATGGGGTTCATTGTCAATAAGGATCTAATTGTTAATTCCTTCGTGCCGATTCAGGTGAAAAGGATTTCAATTCCCAACAAGAACCATGGATGATGCAATTGATCAAGTAGATAAAATGGTGCAAAATTCAGGGCAGATGGGGCAAGCATCAGAAGCAACGCCGAGAAAGTTGAGTTTGACACTAAAAAAAGAATGGGGAGATATGCAATTCAGACTTGAAGATAGTGAACAATTGATAGAGAATGTCATGGTTAAAAACTCGCAGGGGTCAGGTCCTGTTAATGCAACACAACAAGGGTCACAAAAGCAAATGTTCCATCATTTGGATACAAGCATTGCCCCAAAACTTCAAAACTCAGAAGAGGACCAGATTGGGATACAAAAGACTGAGTATGAACTATTAGATAAGAGGCTGAGAGTTATTGAGGGTACCAACATATATGGTTCTGTACACCCGAAGGATCTCTGTCTGGTTTCAGATTTAATCATCCCACCGGGATTCAAAGTGCCCAAGTTTGACAAATACGATGGAATTAGTTGCCCCAAGACACACTTGACCATGTATTGTCGCAAGATGACTCCATACATCCATGATGAGAAATTGATGATCTTTTGTTTTCAAGAGAGTTTAACAGGGAGCGCGGCCAGATGGTATGCTCAGTTAGAGGCTAGTCGTATTGACACATGGGAAGGTTTGGCGAAGGCATTCCTCGCTCACTACAGATACGTGATAGAAACAACACCAAATTGTACAACACTCACAAAGATGAGAATGAGATTAGGTGAAAGCTTCAGAGAATATGCAGTGAGATGGAGGGATGTGGTCATACAGGTTAAAACTTCTCTAACCGAAATGGACATGGTAGAACTCTTGATCCCGACACTTCCTGATCCATATTTTGAAAATATGCTTAGTAATTGGCCAAAGGATTTCACCAAACTCATCCGCCTTGGGGAGACGAATTAGGATGCTATTCGAAGTGGAAGGATAGTGGCTATGGAAAACGACCAGGGGCAAAGAAAGAGGAAAGGAAGTGAAATGGGTGAGCATAATTTTGTTGGGCATGTTGGACGAAACACAAGGCATGGCAAGTTCATATCCCGGAAGAAAGCTTGAGATATAAATCATTCTGAGATTGCTCAACTATCAATCCCAATTACTGATCTTCTACCGCTACTGATTCAGTATCAATTTATCTCTCCAATAGCCATGAAATCAGTTCCTAATCCATCACCAAGAAGTTATGACCCAAGCAGTAAATGTGATTACCACATGGGGGTTGTTGGGAATTCAACAGAAAACTGCAGGCAACTAAAAGAAAAGATTGGTGACTTGATCAAGAGTGGTACACTTACTCCTGGACTTCTCGAGCAATGGAAGGTCGCCTAGCTTCAACTTAACCCAAGGAGGGGAAGAGCACTTGTAAAAAAAGAGAATTTCTCGAAACTTTGAAACTCTCATTACATGAGCATAGCATGGGCATAGCATTTTGAATTTAGTGATGTTTTACTGTTTTTGCTAGTTTAAATTATTCACTCTTGTTTTAGTAATCTTTGTTAATAAATAAGAAGGAGACTTTCTTAAGACTTAATATTACAAGAGTTTTGAGGTTTGGTGTTCACCATTTGGGAAGACCTCTGATTGATTCTCAAAGGCACTTGGAAAGGCGATTATCTTTGTCCAGGCAATGAGCAAAGAAATAATGAATTTTGTGAAAAGAAAAAAGAAAAAGTTTTCAAAATGGGATTTTCGTTCGAAATTGGATTTTAATGTGAAAACTTTGATTTTGTCAACGCTGTGCCCAAAACACCAACACCAAGATAGTTGAAACCAAAAGAAGTCCATGAGCCAAATTCTCACATTTTTTCTACAGAGATCCATTTGGTCTACTTTGCTTTTGTTTATACATTGAGACAGTCATTTCAAAAGGGCTAAAACCATCACATTCTTATTTCATGGGGCAAATTTGTTCGATAGGACACATTCAAATCACTTTGGCGTCCAAGCAGAGAATCACTTTTCCAGATCATTTCAGTTGTCAGACAATAATACCTCTCTTACCCTTGGGATTGACTGAATCAGTCTTCACTTCAAATCAGTGGAATACAAGATTGCCCAGATCTAGTTCACAACAAGGTCATCTGAGTAAAAGGGGACAAGAGACATCACTCCAAAAAATTCCCATAAAAAAAATGAAAAAATAAAGAAAAGAATGAATGAAAAATGGAAAATGAAAATAAAGGCACTTGGAATATCCGGAGGAGTCTAACAAAATGTTTTCAAAAGAGTCATGGTTTTCAAAAAAGGATTTCGATAAAATTGATTTCCAGAAATGATTTCGAAACTCGTTTCCTCGAGGAATGCTCTTCAATGAAAATGTTCAATCTTGAAGTGATAAATGGCATTCTTTCATATTCCCTTCACTTGTAGAAAAATATCCATTGTTGTCCCCCTTTGAGTCTAATTGATTTCTTTTCAAATAAACCCTAATCAAGGATCACCTCCACACTGGGGGGCAGAGGTAAAGAAGGATCAGCCTTGAAAGAACGAGTTTGCACTCAATATTTGAATGGGGCATCCCGATAGTGATTGAGTCCACTCCATCAAGAAATTCAAAATCAAAAATAAAAAAAAATAAAATAATAAAAAAATCAAATCAAAATAAAAAGAGAATTGATTGATGGAGCAAAGGACAATTGGTATGATAAGAATCTTCACGTGATAGAAAATGATCCTTGATTTAAATACCCTCAAACACATCTTTGAGCCCTTATATCCTTTCTTTGGCAACCCAGAACCTTAGCCTACATTACGTGCCTAATAAAAGTCCATCTTTGATCAAGTGAGGATGTTCGAGAAGAGACTGTTCCACAACAAAAATAGTTCCTTTTGCAAAATGTTTTGGTCAAAACTTTTAAAAAGAGTTTTTCGAGTTAATTTGGAGTTTTCAAGTGCACAAAAAATGGAAAATGAAAAAAGGAAAAAGAAAAAAAAGGAAAGAATAGAGCTCTAGGTTGAAAACCCGAAAGGGCAGTCTAGAGCAATAATGGGAATTCGCAAAGTCTCTTGAAGTTCTCAATAAAAAGCACTCAGAAATGAGACCTCTATCGGATGAACGAGTTGCTTAACTCATGGGTAATCAAAAAGGGAAAGTCACCAAATAGTTCAGCTTAACCAGAAGAAGCCAAGTCATTGAAATCATACCCTTGATGATATTCTTTCATTCACTTCTTGAACCATATGTCCAAATAACCAGTGTTGACTCAAACTGTTTTGAAAGAAGGATGATTTGATTGTGCTTAAAGAAATGATGAATGAAATGACTTTCAAAAAATGAATTTTTGTTAATAGAATTGCATTCCATTTGTAAGCCAAGGGTGAAGTACGCCGATTACTTCCAAATTATCAAAGTTCCTTGATCAAGGGGCATTCTGAATGGTGTTCACCGATTCTCGTGAAATTGAATTGAAATTTTCACAGTGTTTGTTTGTAAAGAGTTAATGGTCTGAATAATGGGGGCAATACATGTTACATGCGTAGCAATTTTGAGATTATATTTATTATGATTATTCAGAAATGATGGTTTCTTGTAAAGTTGTTTTGAACAGTGACAGGTTTCAAAAAGAGATTAAACATGCGATTAACAAGCCAAGACTTCCAGTTGAAGCGGGTTCTCTCTAAGTCAGGTTCAAAGTCTAGAAGTGGATGAAAGGGGCATTTGATCAAAAAGGGAAGTTAATTGAACATCATTCTTCTTTAAAGTGATTCATCATTCTCTGCATTCATGAACACTCATGCATACATGCACGCATAGGGGCAATGCATCATCATACATTCATGATAAGTACATTTAAAGAAAAAGACAACCAGAGCTTGGAAAGCAAAGACAAAATCACAAATTTTAAATGGAGTTCAAGCAATTTAAGTTTTAAAATATCAGGATTACATTTGGAGCAAACATGAAAGCATCAAAGTGGAAAAGAAAGCAAATCCAATGATAAATCAAGCAAAGTCAAGAAAGCAAAGATTCAAAGTGATGTCGAGAAGTTTCAATCACAACCTCAGACTCAGAGTTACTTTTCAAGTTATCAAAGTTGACTACAAATTGGTCCTCCTTCATCAATCAGTCAAGAAGTTTTCAGTTACAACATCAGATTCAGAGTTATTTTCCAAAGGTATTTTCTTCCAAGATTGTTTCCACGTGATTCAGATTCAATTTTTAAGATTTTGCATTGGTTCCATCCGAATACTGTGGCTTTTCCACAAGCCAAACTCATTTCCATACGAGTCAGTTTAAGCCTTGGTTCCATCCAAGCCATATAGGTTTTTCCACAAGCCGAACTCGTTTCCATACGAGTCAAGCCTTACTTCCAAGTAAGCTCAAATGAAGTTTATTTCCATGAAAGTTAAAATCCTTGTTTAAGGTCTCTATTCAGAGTTCGTATTGGTAAGTCCTCCGGGCACAAATTCAGAAACCTCCAGGTAATAATTCTGATAAGTCTTCCGGGCAATTGATAAAACCTCCGGGTACCATTTGATTTCATCAAGTTTTTCAACAAAATCCATGTTTAAGTTTAAAATCCTTGTTTAAGGTCTCTATTCAGAGTTCGCATTGGTAAGTCCTCCAGGCACAAATTCAGAAACCTCCGGGTATTAATTCTGATAAGTCCTCCGGGCAATTGATAAAACTTCCGGGTACCATTTGATTTCATCGAGTTTTTCATCAAAATCCATGTTTAAGTTTAAAATCCTTGTTTAAGATCTCTATTCAGAGTTCGCATTGGTAAGTCCTCCGGGCACAAATTCAGAAACCTCCGGGTATTAATTCTGATAAGTCCTCCGGGCAATTGATAAAACCTCCGGGTACCATTTGATTTCATCAAGTTTTTCATCAAAAATTCATGTTTAAAGCTTAAAATCCTTGGTCAAGGTCTCAATTTAGAGTTTGCGTTGATAAGACTTCCGAGCACATTTTTCAGAAACCTCCGGGTATTAATTGTGATAAGTCCTCCGGGCATTTGATAAGACATCCGGGCATTGCATATTTCCCTCATGAACTATTCTACTTTGTCAGTTTATTTTAATCCTGTTTGAGGATCATTGCTTCATTCTAATCATGGTTGAGGATCATTGCTTTATTTTAATCCTGGTTGAGGATCATTGCTTTATTTTAATCCTGGTTGAGGATCATTGCTTCATTTTAATCCTGTTTTAGGATCATTGCTTTATTTTAATCCTGGTTGAGGAACATTGCTTTATTTTAATCTTGGTTGAGGATCATTGCTTCATTTTAATCCTGTTTTAGGATCATTGCTTTATTTTAATCCTGGTTGAGGATCATTGCTTCATTTTAATCCTGTCGAGGATCATTGCTTTATTTTAATCCTGGTTGAAGATCATTGCTTCATTTTAATCCTGTTTGAGGATCATTGCTTTATTTTAATCCTGTTTGAGGATCATTGTTTTATTTTAATCCTGGTTAAGGATCATTGCTTTATTTTAATCCTGTTTGAGGATCATTGCTTTATTTTAATCCTGGTTTAGGATCATTGTTTTATTTTGAATCCTGGTTTAGGATCATTGTTTTATCAGTTAACCCCGATGTAGGATTATTGCATTATGAGTTAATTTCAATCATGATTTAGGATTATCACTTTGGTTTATTTGAATTTTGATCATTGTTTTATCAGTTATATTTAATTCATGATTTAGCATTACTGCTTGATAAGTTTTATTTCGATCCTGGTTTAGGATCATTGCTTATCAGTTAATTTCAGAATAATATTCAGAATTGTTGTTTCATCAGTTAGTTTCAGGATCCTGTTGAGGATCTCTTTGCTTTAAATTTCATTTTTCGGAGGCTGCTTCGAGTTTTTATCATGGGATCATTTTCCAGTTCTTGTTTTACTTTCTCTACTCGATAAAATGGGTGTCCACGTCTTTGCACACTTTCTAACTCTCAGAAAGTATACAAACTACTCTTTTGCACACTTCCTGATAATTAGAAAGCACACAAAGAGGGGCAGCTGTAGACACCCATTTTTATCCTGTATCCTTTAATTTAAATTAATTTTTCTCTTATTTAGCATTAAAGTCATCTAGGGGCATTTTGATCATTTTTACATTCAGGGGCATTTTGGTCATTTTGAGTTCACATTATTTAGATATTAACTAATTCATTTTTAGTCATCCAAATTGCATTTTGAAAAAATCCAAAAAAATCTTAGCATGAGCACCTTTGGCATTCTTACGTATTTCAGGGCTTGGCTTCATGTAGTATTGTTGCATTTTAATCCTTTATTTAAGTTAATGTGTTTTTCAATTTGTCATTAGAGTTCCATTTGAGTCAATTCATATTTTTGTTGGTAATTTTAGGTAATCTAGTTCCATGGCGTTTGGATTTAACTCGATTAGGTCCAAAATTCCAAAATAAATAAAAAATGTCTTTCATTCTGCGTTTTCATTTGCACTAAATGAAGTGTTCTCAGCAAACACATTCATTGTCTGCATTCTTTTTGGATATTCATTTACTTTGCATCTGGCATAGTCATTTTGCATTAATCATGTCATGTCTATTTGGAGGGAAGGCATATTTGCCCTTCACTCATAATCATGCATACTTACCTTAATTAGATTATTTGTATAGAATAGCAATTTGCCCATTGATATTTCTTACAGAGTTCCAAAAAATGTGTGTGAGTACAAATACAAATATTCACCAAGTACAAAGGTCCCAAAGTTGCATTGATTACAAAATACAATTACTAAATAGAAAAGTACATGATCAAGGTAGAAAACAGAAAATAGGGGGCGAGTCCCATGGCATGGCCAAGGTGAGATTGTGCCAAGTGAATTATCCTTTGGCTTTACCCGAACCTGCCAAAAGAAATAAGAGAGTTCATAAGTTCAAAGCTGTGATTCAACAAATCCAAGAGGTTAAAAAATGCAAAAAAAGCTACCTGCTATCAAGATGATCAAAGTCAATTGCAAAAGGGCAACAAAGCAGCAGAGGTACCAACCCAATGAGCTAACCAGATTCTTAATTCTAGAGAAAAGCTTTACCTGGCCAGATCACCATTCCATTGGATCCTTATCCCAATTTCACAACCAACTTCACCTGCACAAGGAGACAAAATTAGTTGGCCACAAAAGAGGGGAATTTGTTAACAGAAAGAAAAGGGGAGGAATCTAGACATACAAAAAATTCACTCACACATTCAAGCAAAAAGGAAGGATCTAGACTACAACCACAGTGGCTCACTCTCGAATCTTTCCCTCACCCACCGCATCTCGCTTCCCACTCTCTCACAACAATACAAATACACGCAACTTCCCTCTGATCTCTACACACTCTGATCGTTCTCTCTCACAAGCTCCAACCATCATACACACCCTCGCTGCCCAACGCATACACACAGCTCACTACCCTCTCTCTGGACCCAGTTCTTCTCTCTCAATTTCTCTCTTCATAACAGACCTCTCCATTTTTTTCTCTCTTAAAAAAAAAAGAAAAAACAGAGACAGTCTCCCACTCTCTCTCGGTTCCTATTCGGGAATCTTCCCTCTCCATCAACACACACACTGATACACTACACACTGGGCTCTCTACAGAAAAAGATCTGGCTTCTTCCTCCCTTCACAACGACACACTCTTGATACCTCTTCACTACCCTTGATTCTTCACAGCCTGACATCGGGGACACACAAAAAAAATCCATAGACAGAGAGCACAAAGAATGAAAAAACTCTAGTATCTGGCCTCTGCACATACCTCTCGATTCTTTTTTTCTCGACCATGGAAGCACACAAAAAAAACCTCTGATTCTCTCCTTCCATAAAAAAACTCCACACACACTGCTCCCTCTCCAGATTCATCTTTCTTCCCTCTCTTCCCTCACACACCTCCATCAACTCACACATCTCCTTACAACCTCACACACTACACCGATTCTTCACATACAAAAATCCACGCAGACTCTCTAGACCAAAAAAAACTCTTGACCCTCTACAGATCGTCCCCTCTTCACGCAGAAAAAAAAATTCACACACAGAGAAGGAAGAGATCTTACCAGTGATTCGAAGGAAGTTTCCCCCGAAGGTTTGTTCGAGTCCAAAGCCTTGCGACTCGGGTGCCAATCGTGGTTAGGCTGATGGTTTCGAAGGTGTGATTGTGAGAATGACGGAGCATCGGTTAAAACAGAGGAAGCTTTTTGCTTTGAGCTGAATTCGACGATGGAAAGCAGATCTTGGATTTGTGAAGTTGGGCCTCAGCAATAACAGATTTTGAGCTCTGGATTCCGGTCAACGAATCGGAGGAAGAAGGGGAAAAGAGGAAACATAATAGCAGGAGAGTTCTTGGGACCGTTGGGTTTCGTTTAGAGTGGAGGCTGGGAGAGTTGACAGCGGCAGTGACAGAAACTTTGGAGTTCGGTGGCGCTATTGAGGGAAGAAGAAGAAGGAGAAGCAAAGTTAGGGGTTCAACAGATTTATACCTAGCACATAACCCAACCCGGATCCGACTTGGAGACCCGTAGGAGACCTGATTCAGGTAAAAATCCTAATCTTTTCGATTACACCCTTAATTTCGTGCTATTGAGTTCTTTGAGCTGTTGTTTGGTTCATTTAAAGACTAATATTTGCCTCCGTGCTCATTTTGGTCCCTGATTGAAGTTTGATTTACTTTTTGATTTGTTTTGGGTCCCTGATTTAGGATTTTAATTATTAATTGATTCAATTTGCCCCCCTGATTTTAGAAATTATGCTAGTAATTTTGCAATTGAGTGCTTGTATTACATTATTGGTATTTAATTCGTGTTTTTTTATTCTTGAATTTTACTAATTTAAGTATGGAAATTGGGATTTAGGCAAAAGGTTGAATTTTGAGTGAGTAATTGTGTTTATTTATGACAATTTGATTTTGAGATCTTGATGTTCAAGTTGAAAGTAATTTAAATGGATTTCAAAATTTCGAATTGAGTTAATTCGGATTTGAAAATCGAGGTTTTGACTTAAAGCTCCAATTTTTCCTTAATTTAAAAATGACTTGAGGATGACATGTTAAGACACTTTGGGTCATTTTTAATTCTTGGAAAAAACAAGGCTTGGAGTTAAAAACCTAATTTTCCAAATTTGAAAATAACTTGAAAGAAATTGGAGAATCCTTTTAAATGCCTATTAATTTGGGAATTAAGATTTTTAGTCTAAAGATTTGTTTTCCTAAAACTAGATTCAATTGTGGTGTAAGCATGTCTCGTGAGCTATATTCTCATTTGTTTAAGTTCAATTTGCCCCTGCTTTGGTCTTTGATTTTGGATTTGTTTCTTGATTCGTTTTGATTCTCTCAGTTTGATTCCTAAACTTTGCTAATTGTTTTCTTGATGTGCAAAAAAGTCCTCAGTTGTCTAATTTGTCTATTAGCTTCTATTTTCTTTAACTTTTCTTGTTAATTCAATTATTTTTGGGCTTGTAATTAATTTAAGTTAGTTTGGTAATTAGTAGTTAAACACATGCATGCCATATCTATTTTCGGTTATTATAATTGTTTTCATATCATGCCACCATTATAAGCTTCAATTAATAAAGAGGCGTTTTAACTAGGACGGGCTAATCTCGGGTAAAGGTGCTCGGGCACGACCTCTCGAGATTTAGCCCCGAGATTGAATGACCTTTACGAATATCCCCGGAGGGACAGGCTAGGTTCATGAAGGCCAATTCAAATAAACTCATTTTTATTAATAAACTAATAAACCAGAATTTGCATTCATCATTTCATACATGCATTAATATTTAGGTTAAAGTTGAAGAAAAATGAAAAAAGGAAAGGAAAAAATGAAAAAAAATAGAAAAGAATCAATAAACAACCGTGTTTTATGATGACGAGTGGATTCTAAGTAAGTGTAGTAGGGTACGAATTCTTGGTTTCCGCTCCGAGATGGAGTTACTCTCGAGATACCCCCATAATGCGTGGGAAGGGTCTCGGGCTAATATCAAGTATACGGTTGTTTATTGACAAATTTAGATTCACTAATTCATGCATCATTAAGCATTCATAGTTTCTAAGAATTAACAAGATTTGAAAGAGTAGAATCACCATTTCCTTTAAAAGCATACTAAAAGCAACCTTTTGTTATTGACCCACAATTAGATCTAGTTTGGCTTAGAGGTACCGTCACTTGACGGGCGCTCCGGGGTGCTAATCCTTCCCCGGGCGTAATCGACTCCCGAACCTAGATTTAGGTTAAAAAGACTGGACCTTAGGTTTAGTGGGTCCATTGCCGAGCTTTTGGACTCAACTTAGCTTAAGTGACCTTTAGGTGGCTAATCACACCTTAGAAAAAAGATTAATGGCGACTCCATTTCCAACTTCATTTCGGCAAGGTTCCTCGGACCCGAACGTTTCGACAACAATTTTAGTAAAATTTCTAAAATTGTAAGGTAAGTAAAATTTTCAAGGAAGAGTGGTTACTAATTTTAAGTAGAGTTCTAAGAAATTTTGGTAGCTTATATGTACTTTTTTTTTGTTAAATATATTATATATGGAAAATTATACAAATACACTGTCAGTAGAGTTTAGCAGACTTTATATACGGGGTTAAAGGGCTAAAATGTATCCCCTTAGGGAATACATCACAACAATTAAATAGAATTTAGTATTTAGGGTTGAGCTACAAAATAACATGTTTGTTTGAACATCACAACAATTAAATCAGCAAAAGAACTAAATGGATCATTAATAATAAGGTTAGTGAAATGCTTTATAAGCTTACTAAAGAACTAGATAAGGAACTTTTTATAAAAATACTTATTGTGATATATTAAAAGCTTATAAGGAGGTTAATGAAAAGTTTATAAGTTTATTAAAAAACTTTATTGTCACGCCCCGAACCGAAAGTCGAGCACGGACAACCGCCGTGTTGCCTCGAAACACGTGTCAGTCGATCACGCGTACCAAGACTCCACGAAGCATCAATATCAGATGAAAACGATGAAAACAGAAATCGATTATAAGGTTTAAAAACAAAAGTTTCCCAATCAGAGTGAAAGCGGAATCGTCAAAAAATTAAAGTCTGTAATAAAAACGCTCTTATATTTAAAGTCAAAGTCATATAAAAGTATAGAAAACAACAAACTGAAATGTAAAACAAAAATAAGATGTTGAAGATAATAAATAACAAGACAACTGCCAGTGGAACCCGTATCGTAGTGAGAAGTACCTCTATCAGCAAGAATCACAGCGTACGCCACCGATTCGAACGTCAAAGGAAACGTTGATCCTAGCTACCGTGAAAGCACAACAAGAATTTGAGGGGTGAGTACACGAATGTACTCAGTGAGTGAACCACCCTCAAAAGAGGATCCGAGAGGGTGGGGTGCACTCACAACCAAACAGTTCATAAAACAACAATTATAAAATTCAGATCGTCAATCAAAAACGAGTACATAAAATCATTTATCGTTTCATGAAACAAATGGGCTGCCATTAAAACCAATCCAGAGTGACCTTGACCTGAGTCAACCTCAGGAACCGTCAGGGGCATTTTCACCATCATCGAATAATCAGTAAAAAAAAATTTATCTTATTTTTCCAAACAAGCCTGTTCTCCTGACGTTAGGTTGGGTTCGGTATTGCGTGGTGGCTGCAGCACACCCAATTTAGCTCTCCCATGCACACGCCGAACTGGTAAATAAAATCAGAAGACACACATAACCAGACCCACGGTCTAATGTTGAGGAGTTTAATGTATGTCATACTATGTTTCGGGACAAGTTCCAGAGTCGAAACACACTTTCTAAGGCTCATTTGTTTATTTTAGGTCTACAGGGGCAAAACGGTAATTTTATTCGACAAAGGGCAAAACTGTATTTCTTCATGATAGGGTCAAAATCGTAATTTTACCAATCAGGGGCGTAATCATCAATTAGGATACTCATATTCAGAATCTACACAGTTTAATTCAAAGTACAAGGTTAAAACTGTAGATTAACCTTTTAAGGATAAAACGGTAATTTAGTCACTCTTAGGGTAAAACGGTAATTTAGTCACTCTTAGGGTAAAACGGTAATTTTATGCCCATTTAGATACAACGTACATATTCGTAAATCCTTACATGACCGAAAGGGGTCAAATTCTTCGAATCCCTATTCTAAGGGCAACATTGTAATTTACCCATCAAGGGTATTTCAGTAATATACTCTCTTAGAGTATGGTGACATTTCTTACGTGTTATAGTTGTTGATACCAGTCAGTCAGATTCGAAAACGCAGCTCAACGGAATAGATTAGTACACTCTTACTAAACTAAGGGTAATATGGTAATTTACCCACTCCGAGGGTAAAACGATCTTTTTACCGCTTACCAAAATTTCGGTAAGTAATTCGAATTATTTCACACCACAAACATGGTTGGGTTCACCGATTCTCTAATCGATGGGTAATTTGGTAATTTAACTCACCTAAAGGCAAAACCATAATTCCACTCCTTAATAATTCAGCCACATATTTGTTATTCCAAAATTATTTATTTATCCTCCTAATTCTCTTATTTTCCTTTTCTTCCTTTTTCTTTTCTTTTTCCTTCTTCCTCCTTATATTGTAATTGGGCCTAGGTCCATATTCTTTTTCTTTTCTTTTTTTTGGAAGTTGGGCCTAGCCCATTCTTCCTTTATTTATTTTTTTTTAAATTGGGCTTGGCCAGGCCCAAAACATAGCCAAACCCGCTGGGCCGCGGGCTGGCCCAGCGCGCATGGCCTGGTGCTTGGGCTGGCCAGCGCCTGGCCCAAACAACCCTTTTTCCCTTCTTCTTCTTCTTCTTCTTCTTCTTCTTCTTCTTCTTCTTTTCTTTTCTTCCGGCAGCCCTTAAGGTCACTGGAATCTGGAATTTTCTAGATTCCGGCAGCCCCAAAAATGGTCATTTTCATATAATTCCTTATCCAATTTCTTCCCAAATTCACTTCAAAACACTACCAAACAATTCTAACACCAACCCAAACATATTAAATAAAATATAATCATCCAAACATAAACACTTCATCCAATTACAACATTCAACTTAAAATTACTTACCCAAATGATCACCATCTTCCCTTAAAATCTTCCAATAGCTTTGTTAGTGATAAAAATTCATCATTTGGCCTCCAAAAACAAATAACCCAAGTAAAAATTCACCTAACTTACATATTTAAGAACATAAATTTTCAACCTACAAAACTTCCACTTACCTTTCAACTCATTTAGTTTCCTCATTGCTACCAATCCATTTTCTTAAATGCAAATGCTTTCTCCAAACCTCAAAAACACAACCAAAACCAAGAATTTGAACTTAAATTTGTTCAACACAATAAATTTTTTTAAAAAAAACTCCAAAGTTTCTTACTAACCTTTATCTCCAAAAGTCCCCATTTCTCCAAAAAACAACAACATTTTTGCCATAACTTGAGAAGGGTTGATGAAAGAATAATCTAGTTTCAATTGCATGTTGAAATAAAGCTTGATTTTATGTGTGATTTAAGAGAGAAAAAAAATATCGTTGGGGAGAGAGAGAAGTTGAAGGCTACGGATGAAATGAGGAAGAAGAAGACTTTTTATTTTTATTTAGGCTTTATTGTAACATTTGGGTAAAATGACAAAATTATCCCAATGGTTTTTCATTCCATCAATTAAATCCCCAAATTTTGTATTTCGTTCAATCGTGTCCTGAAATTTTCTTTTCAACCCAAAATAATTAAATTTTTACATAATTAAATCTTGGTTTCACATTTATAATGTTAGTTAAGAGTTTATCAGATTATTAAAATAAATTGATATTGTTACTAAAAAAGTTTAATAAAGTTACTACAATATTAATAACATTACTACAAATTATTAAGGTTACTAAAAACCTCTAAGATTATTGCAAAACCTATAAAGTTATTAAAAAGCTTAATAAGGCTTCTAAAATTTACAATAAGACTACTAAAAGTCTTAATAAGGTTAGGTAAAAAACTTAAAAAGGTGACTGAAAAACTTAATTTATAAGGCCAAAAAAGGGAAAAAAAGTTTAATAAGCTTCAAAAAAAGCTCAATTAATAAGGTCACAAATAAGATTACTATATAACTTGCTTACTAAAAAGGTTTTCAAGGTTATTAAAATATTTATAAGGTGACTAATAAATTTAAAATGTTATTGAAAAGCTTAGCATTAAATAAAATTAATTAATTAATTGAGTAAAAGACATACATAACAATGTTACTTATAAAAATTTAAAAGTGTTTATGGTTATCAAGAAAATGAAAATTATTACATTCACCATTATTGGAGTTTAATCGATTCTACAAACCGTGTTGAAGGGTTGGCATATATCTTTTTACTGTATATTTTTAATATCAAATATATAATTAATTAAGAAATAAATGGTGTATGTATTACTTTTTTAACCTACAGGTATGGAATGAAATTTTCACTAATGATGTATTGAATAATTATTCACTAAAATTACATAATAATATTTTTCTACAAATTATAAAGATTTAGTAAAATAAAGATTTAGTAATATTTTTTAACAAATTATAAAGGTTTTACATAGTTTTGGTAAAATAAGGATTTAGTAATATTTTTTTTCTACAAATTAATTGCAATTAAACTTTTGTGACTAATGAATTATTTATAAATAAACCATAATTTTAAATATTTACTTTTAATTTTGATCAAATCCCGGTGTAACGCACGGGTTCTAATCTAGTATATAGTGATAACAATGTATATACAGAGATGGAAACTCTTTAAATATCGAGGCCTCAAAATCTCGACAAGTGGCATGTCTTTCTATTGACACATGTCCTTAGTATAATATATACTATATATTATTTTTAGTGACTATGGAAATTACTTAAAGGCCAAATTGAGGATTAATGTGGTGTCTCCTTTTGTTTTTTTTTTTTGTCTTTTCTCACTTTTCGGATGACTAAAAAGGCCCTCGATGAATTTCCTCCCTTATTTTTCCTGCTGCCCTTTTTTGTAATTTACTGTTTTTATATTTATGATAAATGTGTTTTAATTACATATTAATTGTGTGTAGATATTAAGATTTACCGGTTCAACTCCTTTGCCGGAATTCCAAAGGATTGGTGCTATAAATGTATCTGCAATAATTGTTGATTCATGGGTAAACTATTGACATTGCAATTCTGTTTTCCTTTCGTCTTCATTTCTATTTGGGTGGGTTTCTTCTTCCCTAACATTTCTCTGAATTGGTTTCACATTGACTCCGTTCTGTTTCCTAAAATTTCCAGGTGGACGTTGATAAGATCCTTCCATTTAATTTATATCTAGAGATGGAGGAGTAGAATATTAGTTTTATTTTGCCTAGAGATGGAGTAGAATTTAGGTAATACATTTTTGGAATGAAAGAGAGGTTATGTGTTTCGCTTTATATATGCGAATTATTTGTTTCGATGTATGAGTTTCTCCTAACTGATTAACTTACAGCCAATGCAACATTTTCTTACTAACTGACTTAAACAACTACAAAAAATATAGTCATAATAAGAAGATGACTGTAACGCAAGCGCAGGCCGCCCTGCTTGTAATAATTAAAAATTATAATAATTACTGATTTTTATTAAAATTAATTTAATTTTAATATTACATATATACATTAATTAATTAAAATATATTTGATTAGCTAACAAAAATCCTTGATTTCTCGAATTTCTGGCTAAAAGAACAAGAATCCTTAATTACCTCTTGTAATGAGAAAGAAAATAGAATTGATGAGAGATTCAATTTTTGTAAATGAAACAAGTGCATTATCTTTGGACCATCGTTACTTTGAAGATACTAATTGATCTTGCCAAAGTTTTGGATCATCGGAATTCGGAAACATGCCGCGATTTACAATGGTGATATCAATAAGTATTACTCATTAATTGATTCCTCATTTTTGGTAATTATTTTCAAAACTACTATTATGAAAATCTCAATTTCTGCACTTAACTCAAGTAAATATATCATTTGATTAAATATATATCCTTAATTTTTGGTAATTAATGTAATTCCTCCAACAAAGTTCTGCTTGATTAGTATTTTCCATTTGATCAATTTTAATTAAATTAATTTTACATGTATTTTACCTTATATAGGATTCTATATCACCTATATAATCGTCAATAGTTCTTTTAGCATTTGCCCCACCATATTTAATTATAGTGGCTAATTTTAGAACCATGTTTAATATTCTTAATAGGAAGTTCAATTCTTTTTTTGGAAAAATTTGCATGCTCATTTAGATAGGAAAATTCCTATCAATTTCCTCATCAATGTTATCTTACATAAAACAGTCAGTTGCCATAATTAATTGAATTCTAAAATATTCAATTTATGTGTCATTAATTTCATTTGATTTGCCTCAATTAAATTTGATTTCACACACATTTTACCTTAAATAGTGATTTTCTCACCTATATAAATGCTAGAAATTCTTTTGGAATTACCACCATTATTTCATAATTTTCATTCAGATTTCTCTTAAACCATAAAATTTTCTCTACTATTCTCTCACTTTTCCAAATGTAATACAGTAAAACCAGTATCATAATTAAAGTTTATAAACCACAGTAAAACAAAGACAATCAACCAGAACCAGGGTAGTAAACCAAAATACTAAAATAGTCAGAAAATAGAATAATATCACAAAAAACACATAACCCAACCCCATGATCTCACTTAAACGATCTAAGTATGTCTATATAAGCCTTTCAAGGTCGTGAGACGAGTTTCGAATTTGTAATACACAATCTAGAGTAACTAATATTTTTGGCATTTAAGGGCAAAACTGTAATTTAGTCAACCCGGGGTAAAATGGTAATTTTAGCCGACCAAGGGCAAAACAGTAATTTTGAAATCTTAAAGCTGTTACGGCGATCCTCTAACCTTACATGTTCAATTAACGTGATTAAATAAGTCAAATCCTTTTTAGGGGCAAAGTTGTAATTTACTCATTCAGGGGGTACAATGGTTAGTTGCACTTATTATTGGTTCCATAACTTACATATGAATTTGTTGATATGAGTAATAAGCTCAAATCCTCTCATTTCCACCCTTAAGGGTAATTTCGTAAATTTGACGACTACGGGGCATAATGGTAATTTCATTAATCGAGGTTAACATGGTAATTTTAACCAAAAAGGATTACTACGGTAGCTTTCCAATTCCGGAAGTGTGATATTGAAAGCTAAATACTTGTATCACCCTAACAAGGGTAAAAAGGTAATTTTACCTATCGAGGGTATTACGGTAATTTTACTCTCTTTGAGTATGATGACATTCTTTACGTGTTCTAGTTGTTGACCATACTCAGTAGAATTTAAAATCGCAGCTCAAAGAAACAGATTAGTACACATTTACTAATTGGGGGTAATAAGGTAATTTACCATTCCAAGGTTAAAACAGACATTTTATGATCTTACGGATATTACAGAGTAATACAATAATCATCCAAATTTATTAACACAATTGGTGCGGTTGAATTCTTGAAATTCCTTTTTAATGGGTAATTTCGTGATTTAGTATCATAAGGGCAATTTAGTAACTTTACCCGTCCAAGGGTAAAATAGTAATTTTATTTCTCAATTCATTGGGCTAATTCTTTATTCCAAAATTTCTCTTTAATAATTATTTTCCTTTTCCTTCCCTTTTATTTTTATTTATTTTCTCTTTTCCCTTATTATTATTATTATTATATATATATATATAATATATATTTTTTCTTTCTCCCTTTTCAAATTGGGCCCAAGCCGTTTGGGCCCCTTTTTTTTCTCTCTCTCTTTTCCCGTTGGGCCAAGCCCATTTGGGCCAAAGACCTAGCCAGTTGGGCCGCGCTAGCCTTGGCCTGCTGCCAGCCCAATGGCCTGGCAGCTACCAGCCATAAGTTGGGCAGCTGCCGGCCGGCCCTATACTCAACCGGAATCTGGATTTCCAGATTCCGGCACCCTCTTAAACATCTTTTTTTCTAGAATATTAATATTTTCTAGCAATTCCTAACCCCAAACTTACAAAATTGCATTGCCTCATCAAAAACAAGTTGATTCAAGCTTCAAAACCTTAACTTAACATCAAACAAATCCCAAATAATCATCAAAGTTCATCTCCACTTACCTTAACTCCAATACAATGATTTCCATTCATTCCCCAAGCAACTTTCACCTTGCCCTTTCTCTCCTTCATTCTCAAAAACGAAATCAATGTTAAAAATCAACCTACAAATAACTTGTAAATATTAAAATTTCCAAGGATTTTCCTTCCTTACCTTTGTTCCTCAAACCCACTCAAATGCCCATGGAATCCAACATAAAAGCCAAGGCTTGAGAGCTCTAGATTAAAGCTTAAATATTCTATTGTTGCATGTTAATTTTTTGTTAGAATGAGAAGTTGGAATTCTAGAGAGATGAGTGGGCACTTACGGCAATGTAGAGAGAGAGAAGAGCTAACTAACGTGGAAAATGAAGAAGAGGAAAAGAGTGAACTCTTTTTATAGCAAGTGATGGTAAAATTACATTTTTTGCCCAATAACTCTCATTTCCTTCTCATTGGTCCCAAAACTTTCCTTTCAATTTATTTTGATATTCCACAACACCATTTTAATCTAAGTAAAATTCTAATTTAATTCAATTTAATATTTAGGCTTCACATACAACCACAATGCTTTAACCACGACCAAACCCACAAAGAAAGGTGAATTAAATTTAAAACAAACTTAGTTTAATTAGAGTATGAAAATAATTCTAAAAGAGAGATGCAAGGGAAGATTTAAAGCTACAGTGCTTGCTACAAGGGAAATTTATAACTTACCAAAATTATTTTCTTTAATTTTGGAAATTTTAGGGTATGGATTCAAGGAATATTAATGAATGATTCTTTTTCAAAATATTCAATTTCCTAAATCGTGTTTGATTATACATTTGGCCTTTAGTGTCCTCTTTTGCTTGATACATATATAGGATGTTTAACTCAAAACAATCAATGAAACTTTCTTTAATTGTAGTAGTAATTCTTTTTGAAGGAAGGAGTAACTAACTAATTCTTTTGAAAAAAGAAACTAATAATTCTAAAACCATGTTGATTGCTTATTTATATCATTTACCTTGGCCATATTGTACCTTTTCCTTCTTCACACATATCTAGGGCTAAATGCTCAATTCAGGATCTAACGTTTGCAAAAAAATGCAATTGAGGATATAACGTTACGACTTGTGTCAATTTAAGATATAACGTTATCGGGTTGGGTCAAATCAGGATAAAATCAAACAGAACCGTCTGTTGTCAAAACACATGCGACTCTCCCCGCGTGAGGTATTTCACGTGGAATTTAATTAATATCCACGTGACATCTAAAATTTTTATTTTTTTGGCAGAAAATGATTTAAAAAAAACGTAGGAAAAAAAACAAAAAGATAAAAAAGTTACTCTTCTTATTTGATTTATGGCTATGGAATCTCAATCCAAAAATTCTTTCTTTCTAATCCAAACAAAAGCGGTTGGGGATTGAATAAGAAATGAGATCCATCATCGTCCTTTCACCGTAGTTGAATTTCCAAAGATGAGCTGCTTCTTCGATCACAATTTTCATCTTCTTCTTCCCGTTTCAGATTTTATAAAAAAAAAAACTACAACAAATTCAAAAGATCACTCAAGCTCTAACTTGTATCACTCTTTGACCTTGATTTTTCAAAACCCAACCTCCAATTTGAAAAGCTAAAGCTTCTCTATGGAAATCCCCAAATTTCAATCTAACCTTATATTTTGAAAGAAGGAAAAACAGTAACACCCTTTGATTTTTTAAAGCAACGAAAAAAATTCTCTTTGTTGTTTTTGATTTGGGGTTTCATAAATTACATACTGTCTTTTTCATACTGCTATTTTATGTTTAATAGTGTGTGGATCTGAGTCTTAGTGGAAGCTTGTGGTGGTCTAGCTTTCTTGTACTTTCTCGTGGTTGAGCATCGGAAATCTCCAACTCCAACTCTAAACTCAAGCAAAATCTCAACTTTGCTCTATTTAAATCTTTGTTTCTCTTCCATGTAAATAGTCTTGAAGATAAATTATGTGTTAGAATAAATTCCACATTTTTAAGTAAAATCTCAATCTTGCTCCATTACTGACTACTTTTCGTCAAGAATAGATTCCACATGTTGAAGTTTACAAACTTGTTCAAAAGCCATCAACCCAGTAGGAATTTAAATTCTTTTTTTCTTTATCTTTTTGCATCCCATCAATGATTAAAGCAAACAAATGGGTTTTTGAAAGAGGGATAGGATTTTTATTTGTGTACAGGGTTTGTGTTGAAGCGAAGAAGACAGAAAAGCAAGGTGGGCCTGGCGGTGGAAGATTGGTGAATTTGTGCATGACATTGGCGGTGTACGGTGGCTACTCAGTTTCAAGTTGAATGTTCATGATGAGTTCATGAGAAAAAGGGTTTGGATCTATGTGTGTATTTTGGGTTTGCAGGTTCTTGATTTTTCTTTTTTTTTTTT
>AWUE01017483.1:0-12001 GCA_001974825.2 Corchorus olitorius
TACTAATTTAAACTAATTAAATTAATGAAAATTAATTCTAAATTATTTCAAATTAAAACTAATTAAACATTAAATCAAACAAATTATGAAAATGCAAGCTTTTAAATTAAACAAATTAAAATCTGTTAGACCCTAATTTGAACAAATGTGAGACTTTGGGGATTGCATTGCATCACACACTGAGTACTACTCTACACAACAGCACAATATAATTTAATCCATTTTATTTATATTATAACTCATAATGCATTTTATTTACCTCTTCAAATTTATATAACTTATAACTTATAAATATATTGTATTAATTGAAATATTCATTGGTATTGATTTTTATATGAACTATATTATATTAAAGTATAAATATTTAAATAAATAGAAAAATATAATTTAATTCTAATATTTTATAGTAAAAAATAATTTATATTATTTGTAATAATCAATTTTAATGGTATAGTTTCAATTTTCAATTCAAGACTAAAAAAATTAGCAATAAATATCATGAAATTGAGATTTGATGTGGTAAAATACTAAAATTGAATTAAAACTATCAAATATATAATGTTTGATAATTATTTTGCAATTTTTAGTTTTTACAATTTAAATATAATAAATTCTAATTCGGGTCATTTCGGGTTAATCTGTCGGGTTGATCGGGTTCGGGTCGTTTGGATTCGGGTAATTTCGGGTTCGGGTACCCAAAATTTCGGGTCATTTCTGGGTTGGGTCAGTTTCGGTTTCGGGTTGGGCGGATTGGGTTGGTTGACTTTTTTGGTCAAATCGGGTTGGGTTGGGTTTGGTTTCGGGCGGTCGGGTTGGATACCCACAGTCGGGTCAGCTTTTGCCAGCTCTATTAAAAGGTCATAACGTACACTTACAAGGTATCCATTAAAGTTTGGAGGGTCATTACTGTTCATCCTTTCCATTTAAAGTGGAATGGAGTACTGGCTTCAACTTCGTTCTCATATAATAACCTTAGTTTAAAAAGAAATGTGATTCAAAATTATCAGTTTGAATCTTTAGTCATGTCGTATCCAAGTTTCTTTACATTCGCCCATTGATTAACTAACTCTCAATTTTACATCAATACCGATTATAGTTGTTTCAACTTTTAGTACTCCGTCTTTACTTGTTGTAACATGCCTCGCATTATCTCGTTTCAAGCCAAGCTACTAATCACTTTTTCAATTCAATGATTAACTCCATTTGCTTGAACAACCTTAATAATTTGAATCTTGTTACTAAACCTTCCACCGAATTTCCAAGGTTTACGGTTTCGATATGTGGGCATAGGCCCGTCAACAGACTTGAAAAACAACTCACCCCAATACTTCTTCTATGTGTGTGTTGGAGATAGTTGAACGCATTACAAGAAAGTTATCCAAGCCGTAGTGGTTGATGACTTTCGATGTAATGCGTTTAACAGATGCTAACCTGTCTTTGGTGGTAGTACCCTACATGCTCCAACTTAACCTCAACGATAATCATATCCTTAATTTTTAAATCAGATACTCGCAACTCCAAATACTTGTGACTCTTATAATTGTTATATATCCATCACTTTCCCTTTAATTAGCATTACTCTCTGATTTTAGTAGCAAACACGGGTGATCGGGGCAGGTGTTTTCTCATGCTTCTTTAACCGACGAGTATGAAGTGCAGTCGTTAATTGATTGATATCAATCCTTCCTCAATACATTATTACCTTGTGCCACAATAAGATATGTACTCACTTTTATGGTCGTGGGTACAATTTTCCAACAATTATCAATATATGAATTCCTTGGAATCCCGACTAAGCCATTAGGCATTAGTTTTATTCGCCAAACACTTCTTATAAGCGAAACGAGTTATCAAAATAATGATCAACATATCCGTTATACCTTGAGTCAGTACAATTCAACGAATTCCCAAAATCATTTCTTATCTTAGCCAAGGTTCGACCAAATTGTGGGCTTCGAATATTCTCTAAGTGTTGGCACAACTCCGTTATGTGTCGTCCTTTAGACTTTTCTATATACCCTTTATCTTTACAATCTTCTTATTCTCATATACCAAAACTGAACCAACACTAGTCTGATAGCTACAACTCAAAACAATCTTCAAATCTTCATGATAGTTTCCAACCATTCCTTTTCTCAAACTAAATTTTTATCCCTTGGAAATCCAATCAAAATTCATCATGTACCATTTGTTAGTACCAGCAAGAGATCAGCTCATGAAGAGGTACAAAACTTGGCAAGATCTAGTTCAAACCCTTCTTCTTTATCCTCTAGTACTTCAGTTGTATTCTTCAAACGCCACTTAACGTTGCAAAATTTGATTCGGAATTGTACCGAGTAGTACAACTGGATAAACCCGGCAACTCAACCCGGTGGACTTCCATAAATCATTCAATTACTCAAACATAACAATTACTTTAAGTCAGATAATCAATGTTGTTGTAGGCGACCATCCTTATAATTACATTTATGTGATGGACTTTCAGTGGAATTCAGTTTTGTCTAGTAGATTTATGCTAACTATCACTTAAGGGAACACATTGGATTCTTGCTACACTTCTTTCCCTGCATCGAGTTTGCCTTTTGTTCCAAAGTCAGCTTTGTTCTGTCACATTTCGTGTTGCCGGCACTTCTGTTGGTGTCTTGCATAATCGCTTGAGAAAACAGCCTTGAAGGGAAAGTTGTTGTTGAGTAGATCAAGAAGTGGACACGTGTAAAAAATACAGGTGTAAACGACAATTTGTGAGTATTCTTATATCAGCAATTGCATGGAGAATTAAATGGTTCAAGAATTTATATTCTTATCTTTGACCTCTTAACAAGGTCGATTTGAGGAGGATGTCCTTGTCGACATTGATCACGTTCTAAGAAGAGCAACGAGTTTCTAACTTTAGATAACATAAACTGAAGAGACACGGAATTTAGGATCGAAAACAAAATCATTTGGACATATTCAAAGTTAGCATTATTAAAAATAAGGAAGACTAGACTTTTTAGTTTTTATTTTTATTTATCTTTTTTTTTTAACAAAATGTAGACTGAAAAGGCTGATGGACACATAAGTTTTTGGAACTTATCCTAAACTCACTACAGGCCCACTGGACTTATGAAACAAGGATAATAACCAGATGCTCTGATACCAATAAAATTGTCACGCCCCGACCCGAAAGTCGAGCACGGACAACCGCCGTGTTGCGTTGAAACGCGTGTCGGCCGGTCACGCGCACCAAGTCTGCACGAAGTGTCAATACCAAATGGAAACGACGAAAACAGAAATTGATTATAAGGTTTAAAAACAAAAGTTTCCTAATTAGAGTAAAATCAAGATTGTCAAAAATCAAACACTGTAATAAAAATGCTCCTATATTTAAAATAAAAGTCATGAAAATATAAAAAAAACAACAACTGAAATGCAAAACGAAAACAATGTGTGAAAGATAATAGGAAACAAGACAACTGCCAGTGGGACCCGTATCGTAGTGAGAAGTACCTCTAAGAGTGATAACAGCCTACGCCACCGACTCGACCGTCTAAGAATGCCCCGAGCCTTAACTACCCTGAAAACACAACAAGAAATTCAGGGGTGAGTACACGAATGTATCCCGTGAGTGAGCCACCCTCAAAAGAGGACCTGAAGAGGGTGGGGTGCACTCACAACCAAAATAGATAAGAAAACCAAATTATAAAATCATGGTTAGCAAATAAACAAGTACACAAAATCATTTAACATTTTCATAAAACAAATAAAAACATGGTAATTTTACCCAAATGGGTCACTACGGTAGCTTTCCAATCTTGAATATACGATCTTAAAGATTAATTATTTGTATCGCGCTCTTAGGGGTAAAATAGTAAATTTGCCTATCAAGGGTATTTCAATAATTTTACTCTCTCAAGATACTGTGACATTCCTTACATGTATAGTTGTTGATCCTAGTCGATCGGACTCAACGGAATAGATTAGTGTACTTTTTCTACTTAAGGGCAAAATGGTCATTTTGCTTCTAAGGGTAAAGTAGTCTTTCTATTGCTTATGTATAATTCCAATATTTTATCTGCTTCATTCGACAATGTAAATATGATCGATTTCGAAATCGTGGCTTAATAGGATAAATTAGTACACTTTTACTGATTAAGGGTAATATGGTAATCTATCCACTCCAAGGGTGAAACAGACATTTTACGATCATACGTAGATTACGGATTAATACAAGAATTATTTGGATTTATTAAGACTACCGATGTCATCGAATTCGTTTAATTCCTCTTCTAAGGGTTATTTTGTAATTAAACATCTTAAGGACGAATTAGTAATTTTACCCGTCCAATGGCAAAATAGTAATCTCACTTACCAATTTAAATTCCTATTTTTTTTCTTATTCCCTCTTCTTTTATTTTAAAATTGGGCCTTAACCCATTATCTCTTCTTTTCCCCATTTTTCTTCTTTTTTTTTTGATTTGTCTAGGCCCAACTATTGGGCCTTGCTAACTAGCAGGCCCGCCAAGGCCTGGCTGGCTGGTCTGCTGGCCAGTTTGGCCAGCAACAGCCGGCCAAGATTCCGGCCACCGACCAGATTCCGGTGAGCCACAAAACACCCAATTTTGTCAAAATTTAACCATTTTTCATCCCATTTTTTTTCATTACAATCAATCCCAACATAATTCCAACCAATTTCTAAGCTCCAAATATCAAGCAAATTAATACTTATATCAAAATTTCTCCATCAAAGTTTAAGATGAACTTACCCAAACATTTATTTCACTCTCCTCTTGCTTCCAAAACTCCAAATCATTCTTCAAGAAATTTCCAAACCCAACCTTGCCTCCAAAAATGGAAAACCCAAATGAAATTCCACACTCACAACTAAACCATAACCAAGCTTTCAAGGTTAGTAAATCTTACCTCATTGAATTTTGAATGCCACAACTTCACATCAAAATGATAAAAGAGGACAAAGACATGGTTAGGATGAATTTAATCCAATTGCATGTAAACTTCCTTGGTTTCCTCTTACACAATGCAAGAGAGAGAGAGAGCTTTGTAGAGAGAAGGTGAAGTTGAGGGTTACGGGATACAAAAGAGGAAGGGAAATGGGTATTTAGCATTAAACAAATTGACATAATTGCCAAATGATCCTTCTACTTTTATGACCTATTTCAATTTTATCTCAAAACTTTTCTCTACAATTCAATTGACCTCCACTAGCTTTACTTTTTCTCTTTTCAAAAATTAATTTGCAGCACCACATATTTTTATTCAAATATTTTTATGGTATTACAAATGTTGTCTGCAGAGTTTACCTTGTTGCAAAAGAAACAAATTACTTCATTCTTTGGATTTTGACTAATTATTTAAAGACAAGAATTGTCTTCCCCAAATCTTACCTATATATTAAAGTTATCTTCAAACTGCTGTATGCTCAGCATTTGGCTTTTCTCCTTCTGACATTTATCCAAAATTGATTTGTTGGGTAAATTGATTTTACAATTAATATTTTCATTCACACAAAATAATATATTAGGATAATATCAAATTAATGACTCTCCTTTTATTTAAAATTTTCGTTCATCCCAAAATTAAAAATCTTTTTGCCTGTCACATTTTTCTTCTTAAAATTAAATTTTTTTGTGCGACTACTGAAATAAAAATAAAATATGTCGCGGATGCGCAGGAATAATATTTAGTTTTCATTAAATATATAATATATTCAATTAAACTTACTACTATATAAAATCACGAACTCAAAAATCTTAATTGGGAAATTTCATAAATACGTACCCTTATTATTGTAATATAAAAAATTTTAATCAATGTTCTTTCAGTCATTGAACTTTTTTTATTAATTATTGCTAAAAAAATTATATTAATTATAGAAATATATAATAAAACCTTTTAAATTATGGAAAGATATTGTAAATCTACTATAATTACGATTAATAAATTTTTTAGTCATAATTTTTTTTCTAATTATGAAAACATATTGAATATTAGATAAAAACAAAAATTAATATTGAATTACAAAAAATCTGGAAAAGAGAATAAGTATTCCCTTTCTTGAATCTTCTCCAATTCGTCCCCCTCCCCTCCTTTCCTAAAAAGGAAAAAAAAGTCTTCCCTGTTCATCAACTGGACTAAATTTGATTGCTTATATTTTCCAATTCTTATCAATTTGATTTAATGATTTTGAATTTAATTTGATTGGTGCAAGAAAACTACCATTTATTCACTTAGAAGAGATTTCATTTTTTCTTTTATCTTTTACGATTTACGAGAGATTTTTTTATGTTGGAATTGTAAACAAGTAAAATTTTTCTTTTTTCTTTTTCTATTTTTAATATCCAATTTGGGGGTAGAATTCTCTTCTTCCGTGGTATATTTTTTGTTTTTCTTTGCATTCAGTCTAGTTCTTATTTCGTTGAAGCTAATTTGATAGATTGGTGTGTGAAACGAATCTCCTAAACCTGTGATATATGGGTTTGGCCAAAAAAAAAAAACCTGTGATATATGGGTAATGCAACATGGCCACTTATTAATTTTGTCATTTTTTCTTAATTTCAGAGTTTATCAATGGAGGTTTAGGGCATGATCAAATATTGGAATCCGAAGAGAATTGAGGAGAGAGGAAACTTAAAATTATGTTATTATTCTCTAACTTATTTAATTTAAAACTTAATTAAAGATATTTAAATTTAAGTGCATTTTAATTTTTAATTTTGCATATTATCAGGTATCATTGTATGGTGCATTGATATTTTTTTTGTTTCCCGCCGTTATTCAGAGTTTTGCTCTAATTAAATCGGATTCGACCCGCATCACGCACCTGGATTTGGTGGGTGAGTCTACTAATGGGGCGGCTGCATAAGCAAGGTCTTTAATCCGAGACCTGTTTAAACTTGAACGAGCCGCATACCACTCGATGCAACCCCGCGTTGGTATTATATGATGCACTGATGGTGTATAAGGAAAAAATATGATGAAATCACCAAATTGTTAAATCAAAATTAAATTCAAGTATAATTTTTTTAATCTTTATTTAAAGAGAAAATTATGTACCCCTGAAAATTCAAATGATGCCAATTATTTTCTATTTTCTACTTTTATTTTTTGCAATAAAACAAATGATGCAATTTATGAAATCAAAATTACTACTAATAACTAATAAGAATGCAAATAAGCAAGTATAAAAATTAGAAAGCATTTCTACTCAAAAAAAATTAGAAAGTATAACCTTTTACAAGCGTCAGAAATTAAAATTAAAAATCATATCAAATATGGGATTGTTCAGCAAAACTTTGAAAATGATGAAAGGAGAGAAAGTTGGTGGTGGAAAGGTATGAAACGGAAGGAAACAAAGTAGGAGAAGTCTATCAGATGATCTAATGCATATCTTTGTTAAAAATAATGAATTTGCAAAATGGTAATAGGCTCCAAGGGGATTTTGCTCCTCTCCAATCCAATTTCCATAGTGGGATGAAGACACGTGGCTATTTAAAAAATCAATGGATTTAATTCATTTGGAACATTTTTAGGAGAAACAGGATATCAAAACTAATTTGTAGTTTTGATTCCTTCTCTCTTCCTTAACTCTTCCTTCTCAGCCGAACCTTTACGCCGCCCTTATATCTCCAACCGTCGGTGGAGTCCACTTCCGACCCTGAAGAATAAAAAATTCCGCCCCTCCTAAAGATCCAATTGCCACAAGGGGAAAGAAAACGCACCTCTTGACACCCTTCACAAAATCTGCAATCAATTTGATGGTGTTTAATCTTGGAAAGCCTTAACGAAATTCTATGACTTACTTCCCTTCTACTGTCTTCCTCCTTCTGGTTGAATCTAATCATATGCCCACACTAACTACTTGAATAATCTGAGAGGCGTGAGAGCTAGATAAAAGGAACACACTTTTACTCATGAGAGCTGGTCTGTAAAGTTCTTATAATAGTTCTGCTGAATTATGGTCTTTTGTATGTACCCAAAAAAAATTATGGTCTTTTGTTTAAGCTTATTTGTAAATTTGGTTCCTTTTTATCATATTTGGCAGTCAATTTTCTAGATCGGTTATCATTAGGAATAAGGAAGAATGCACTCTGGAGTCGGTGTGTGTAGGCTACGCCGTCAACCCAAAAATTGCACATCCCTTTTTTTTTGGCAATAATTGCACATCCCATTTTGATGAATAATTCTTCTTGCCACTCCATGTTGTCACACACAATGCTCCCTCCTGATGTGTCCATCACACGTTAGGCCACGTGTCTTCTCTCTCTCTCTCTCCTTTTTTTTCTATTTTTATTTTTTTATTAAGTTTAGCCTTAATTTCACTAAGTTTAGCCCCAAATTAAAAATTTATTTTTATTTTAAGGGTAAATTTCAAAATTAATAATTTATTGTTATAGGGTTTTAGAAATAAAATACAAAACTAATTTCACTAAGTTTAGCCCCAAATTAAAATTTTATTTTTATTTTAAGGGTAAATTCCATATTAATTAATAATATTGTTATAGGGTTTTAGAAATAAAATATATAACTAATTCACTAAGTTTAGCCCAAATTAAAATTTATTTTAAGGGTTAGAAAAATTAAAATTTATAAATGGTGTATTGGAACAAATAAAATGATAACATGTGCCTGACGTATGATGGACACATCAGGAAGGAATATTGTGTGTGACAAAATAGAGGGGCGTGTAGCAAAGTCCAATTTTGATAGCCTACTTCTCCTAAATTTGAGCTAAATAAATTTGATCCATTGATTTTGAAAATAACTACACATTCCTTTCCTAATATTTGTCAACTAAACATAAAAATCTTTATTACTCATTTTTATTACATAGTATATCAACCAAACCAATAGTACTTATTACATTCCATTCTCACCTATTCCATTCCCACATAATTTTTTTTTGGTGTAGACTTCGGTGCTCCCGTTGTGATGCTCCCATTTTTCAATGTGATGCTCCCATTCAATTCTAACCATTGGATGCAACATCTACTTTCTTGACCGTTGGATACTAAAATATTTAACCTACTAAACCGGTTTTAAAAACCTTTTGGAATGAATTCATATGTGATAGTCCTCATGATAGATTTTTACACATTTTTTTATTCCAACCGTTGATATCAACTCTTTTTTTACTTGATTTATTATTTTTTTCTCTAACTTTTTTACATTGTATTTTTTATCCATTTATTTTTTTCTTCGCTTTTTTGTTTTGAGCCCTAACTAGATCACCAACAGCACAGCCGCGTCATACCCAACATCAAAATCATCCTCCAAAACTCAAAATCATTTTCATACCCTTTCAAATCACAAAATCTCAAACCTCCAATTTACTAGAACCCTAACCACGAGTTTGAACCATTGGTGACAAGCCCTCAAAACCGCTTGCAATTTTCCTTGGAAAGACGTAAAAGAATTGATGTCAGGCCAGATAACAGCGAGATAACTTAATAGCTAGCAGCAAGTTTTTTTGTTTTGATACAATAAAAATTTTTTTGAAGACGCTAATTTTACCTGTTGGAGATACAATGATTCGAAGACGATGGAAGCTTACCTGAAGATTAATTGAAGGTCACTATCAAATTGCAAGCCGTGAATATAAATTGATGAGCCAGCATAAAAAAAAAGGATTTAAATTATTGCAAATTAATCGACACATGGAATTTTCAAAGCATGCATGGAAGTGTGCCAAATTTTCATGAGAATTGAAAAGGGACATGAAGACGTGGCAAAGCTTTCATGAATTTTCAAAGGAAATTTTACATGTATGAGATAATTCTTATGGAACATGTGTACATGACCAAGATTCCAGGAAAATAATATATGCTAAACAATGGCTTTGTTATTTACCTGGAAAAGATGTGAAATCAATGAGTATGTGGCGAGTTATGAGTTTGAGATTTTGTGATTTGAAAGGGTATGAAAATGATTTTGAGTTTTGGATGATGATTTTGATGTTGGGTATGACGCAGCTGTGCTGTTGGTGATCTAGTTAGGGCTCAAAACAAAAAGCGAAGAAAAAATAAATGGATAAAAAATACAATGTAAAAAAGTTAGAGAAAAAAATAATAAATCAAGTAAAAAAAGAGTTGATATGAACGGTTGGAATAAAAAAAGGTGTAAAAATCTATCATGAGGACTATCACATATGAATTCATTCCAAAAGGTTTTTAAAACCGGTTTAGTAGGTTAAATATTTTAGTATCCAACGGTCAAGAAAGTAGATGTTGCATCCAATGGTTAGAATTGAATGGGAGCATCACATTGAAAAATGGAAGCATCACAACGGGAGCACCGAAGTCTACACCCTTTTTTTTTTCCATTTTCTATCCGTTCCATTCCGCATTAACGTGCCCTAAATCTTTTTTTTTTTTTCACCAACCTAAACGGCTAAAAGCCTAAACCTATCTTTTTCTTTTCTGGACACATCCAGACTCCAGAGTGACACACACAGAAAATTACAATTCGCTTACCATGATGAAACTGAAAAGGATGTTGTTTTGTTCTTTAGCAGCAAAAAAGAAGTTGAAACTAAAAAGGAGAGAGGCCAAAAGAAAGAGAATGTTAATCAAAACGCGAAAAACCCTACCTTCAGCCATTGATCCTGCGCCCGCTTCCATCCCCACCGACTCTGATGTCGACCCTCCCGCTGGCATCTTCACACCCTCTGCTGCCAATCTTGCCCCTGTATTTCCAATTTAACTTGTTTGTTATTATTTTTGTTATATTATAAATATATATAGGTTTTTTTTTCACCTATAAAATTTCGTGACCACGTAGTTAGGAGCATTTCTTGAGTGGGTTCGAGAATTTAATACATTTTTTTGTTACATTTTCTAATAGTATGTTAGAATATATATAGGTTTAGTCGTTGATTAGACATACAAATAATTAGATTTAGGTCTTTTTTTTTTAATTTGAGATCAGATTTAGGTCTTTTTTAAATGTTCAATTCAATGTACAATATAGGTTTATATAGATTAAAAATTTAGGATCAAATATCGGTGGGTGTTGTATTAATTTAAGATCAATAGATAATGGGCTAAATAAGAAACATATTAGAAAAGTTTGGTTAATTGTGGATTTCTCTTTCAAAATTTTCATAGTAAGTTGATTGCTCCTCATAAAGAAAATGTATTTTTAGGGTTTTGGAATCTATTTAATCGGGTTAGTCTATGTTGTTTAGGGAGACATTGAAGATGTTTAATCATTTAATTCAAAATATTGTTAATCTATACTATATATAAAAGTACGAGTTTTGTAAAACTTTTGAATCACCTATTATATCCTTATTTTTCGTATATATCTATCCATTATGCCCTTATTTTTTGAATATATTTCTTAAATGCCATTGTTTAAACTTTTATAGTTCTACTCAACTAAAAACTTTATTTTTATTTAATTAAATCTAATATCCTTATAATTATTTAATTTTTACTTTTATATATTAGAATTTTTAAATATACTTTTATAGTTTTACTCAAATAAAAACTCTATTTTTTATTTATATACCTATTTTATTTTTACCATTTTACTAATTTAATTAAAAAACTTAGATATATTACAATTTTTAAAAATATTCCTTAAATAAAATTGTTTAAATTTTATAATTTTCTTTAGAAATAAACTTTTACAGTTATTCTACTAAAAACTCTATTTTTATTTAATTAAATTCAATATTTTTTATAAATATTTTATTTTTACCATTTTAATTTTAAAAATTGGAGGCTTTTTGGTAGGTTTGGAGTTTGGACCCATTTCAATTATAATATAAACTAATAAAAGTATTATTATCAAGTTTAAAAGTGAAAAGAAGGTGCCTAATAATTAATTATTCATATTTTTTAAAACTAATTAAGTTAAAAATTTATTCAAAATTTAATTATTGTGATTGATTTTTTTCTATTTTTGAAGTGTACGTATTGGTAGTTTAATGTATTGGAGTGTATAACAAGAATTTAAAATTTTTAAAAATAAAAAGAAGAGTAACATACAATTATTTCCT
>AWUE01017484.1:0-30887 GCA_001974825.2 Corchorus olitorius
ATCTAAATTTATGTTCTTTCCTAATAGAAAAATTGTCAAGAAATTACTAATTAATTATTATTATTTATTCATTATGTAAAAAACAAATTACTAATTATAATCTTATTTAGTATTTATTCATATATAATAATTGTTCATATAATGAAGTTTAGCAAATTTAATCATAATAGGTAAAATTATAACAAAAATATAATTATTATTGAATAAATTATAGTTTAGAATGGTTAAAATTATAACAATGTGGATTTTATTGAATAAAATATAATTTTAGTTTATAGTATCTTTGGGTCATCCGGGTTAATTTCACGGGTCATTCGGATTACGAGTTCGTCGGGTCGTCGGTCGTTTAATTTCTCTGATCAAGTCGAGTTCGGCTGAATTGGACGGATTATCGAGTTTGGGTCACGTGCAACACACGTGGAAGTAAAGACTAGTATGTATAAATAAAGGTGTTGGTCACATTTAACACATATGAAAACACCCATGCTTGGGTTATAAACATAAATATCTAGTGACTCCTTCCTAAATATTTTTCTTTTTCGCTGCTGCAGATCCAAACTTATCCCGAAGTAATATCGCTGCGTGAGGGTGAACCTGAGCGTTTCGAGTTTCACAAAGTAAGACCTGGATACAATTTTTTTGGGTTATAATTTATATTTCAAATCGGTGATACTCTTTTTGTTGATCATTAAAATTATTTCCTGCTTGTTTTACAGGAGAGGTTTGGTTGGTGGCTTCAGAAGTCGGACCTTCCTAAGGTAATTAAGCTGTGTGTTTTGAGATATGGGGAACATTCTGATTTTGAAATTATATATTGGTTTTTTATGTAAAATGTAAAGATGGTTTATTTATTTATTTATATCTATGTATATATATATTTTATATATATGAAGGAGATACCGAAGATAAAGATGGTTGTGCACTTGAAATGCTATTGTGGGGCTAGGGGTCGTGTTTCCTGTTTAGAGGACGGAAGAGGTTTTATCTGGAGCAAGGTAAGTGCACAGCTGGTGCATGCATGCTGTTGGTGTATCATATTCTTTCTGTTCTTACTATTTAATTTAATAAATATAAATTACTTGTAATTGTAATTTGCAGGCTGAAGTAAGTGCATTTATATGTCAAGACTATGCTTATTTTGGAACCTGTTGCCGCTGTGGAAGTTATGTATCTCGGTGTCGAATTGAATGTGAAGTTAAATATTAATGATTAGGTATATCTCTTTATAGCTGCTAGCTAGCTAGCACATCTAATCCTAGTTTGAAAGTTATTAATATTTTGTTTTGTTTTATGAGCGCGGATCAGTTGGTGGAAGAGCCAATATCTAATCTTAGTTATGGTTAAGAGATTACTGTTTTTAATTATCTATGGTGTCAAGTCTGTGTTATATTATGAACCTTATAGCTATAGTTATGGTATATGTTATGAATTTAATGGATTTTTGTGACAATTCAAACTTCAACTAAATTTGGTTTTGGTTTGTTTTGTTATTTGTTCTACTTGTTTGGTTTAATCAATGATAACGATTCCAGTTATAAATTTCTTATCTCTAGCTCTAGCAGGCAGGTTTAGGCTTAGGAAGAAAAGTAGAAATCCCTTGCCATTGATCACATTTTCTGCCCTAACCAAGCTTTCTGACTTTTGGTCCAAGGCTGAGCTTTATGTTTTCTAATCTGCTCTTTTAAAACGGATTTGCTCCATAATTTTTTATTTATTTTATTTATTTATTTATTTTCTTTTTTTTTTGGCCGAGCTGCCTCGTAAGTGCTCAAGTTTGTAAGGGAACTTTTTTATTAATTATTCGGAAAAAAGAAGGGGGAAGTATTGAGCTTTTTTGTTTTTTTAGAAACATTTATCACAACTTAATTTTTAATTGATTAATTTTGTATCTGCTGCCATTATCATCCCAAGTTGTTTGCTCGCTTCTCTTTTTTCGTCCTTGAATCATAATGTTCCGTCTCTTGTAAGAAGGGAAAGAAACAAACAATAAACTAAAGCATTTGAGTCGGTAAGAACCAATCCATGTCTGGAGTAAACCTGTAATTGAGTGACTTTGGAGGATAGAAAACCTCTCCTCCATTTTTTTTACCACACCGTGTCCTATCCACCAAATAATGGCACATGTTTTTTTTTCAATTTTTAATGTTATTCCTTATTTGCCTGGTTAAATTAAATTTTATATTTTCATTCTAAAACCCTACGGGGAATGTATAAAAATTTAGGACTAACCCTTATATATACTAGTATATATTATTTTTGGCAAATTATACAATACACCGTCAGTGGAGTTTAGCAGACTACACAAGCGGGTCCTGAAGGAGTAAAGGGTGAATGTGTCTCTAGGGACTAAATTGAAATATTTAAAACTTAATTAATTAAAAAAATGGACATGTGTCAACTTCACAATCCGCTTGTGGAGTCCAAAATTTACAACGCCGGTGTATCAATCACCCTTATTTAGTGACTATGGAAATTACTTAAAGGCCAAATTGAAGATTAATGTGGTACCTCCTTTTGTCTTTTTTTGGTCTTTTCTCACTTTTCGAATGACTAAAAAGACCCTTGATGAATTTCCTCCCTTACTTTTCCTGCTGTCCATTTTTGTAGTTTACTTTTTTTATATTTATGATTAAATGTGTTTTAATTACACATTAATTGCGTGTGGATATTAGGATTTATCGGTTCAACTCCTCTGCCGGAATTCCAAATGATTGGTGCTCTGTATCTGGAATAATGATTGATTCATGGGTAAACTATTGACATTCCAGTTCTGTTTTCTTCCCTAACATTTCTCTGGATTGGTTTCACCTGAATTTCGTTCTGTTTCCTAAAATTTCTAGATGGACGTTGATAAGATCATTCCATTTAATAATTTAGCAGCGTCTTAGGATAGCATAACCTAAAGTGGGGAGCTTTCACTTCTCACCGCAACATTTTGAGGTAAATCTGGATTTATTTGTTGATTATAGTATTTGATATTTAAATTTAACTTTTCCTTATTCCTCTTTCATTTTACAAAAAGTTTTTTTTTATTTATCATCCGACTACCTTTTTATTGAGGTTTCTATTAGTTGTTTATATTTAGTATATTTTCACATTTCCAAAAGCACAGTTAGCCAATGCTAAGTACAATCATTTTATGATGCATTGTGTAAATTACATATACTCATGCAAATGCTCTCAACTAATTCAATTTTCCTACGACAACTATGCTACTTGACTACAAAAAATTGGGTCTTCCTTATGCAGAAGCCAAATTCTTCCACCTACCCGAGTTCATTAATTTAACAATTACAATCAAGATTAAAAAATGACCACAGTATACTATGTTTTTTTTTAGATAATCAACATACATTTCAAGCAACAATTAATATTAGTTTTATTTTGATGAATTAATATCTAGAGATGGAGGAGTATAATATTAGTTTTATTTTGATGAATTACCTAGAGATGAAGTAGAATTTAGGTAATGCACTTTTAGAATTAAAGAGAGATCATGTGTTTTGCTTTATATATGCGAATTATTTGTTTCGATGTATGAGTTTCTCCTAACTAATTAACTTACCGCCAATGCAATATCTTCTTACTAACCGACTTAAACAACTATAAAAAAATATAGTCTTAATAAGAAGATGACTGCAGCGCAAGCGCAGACCACCCTGCTTGTATATAATTATTTGTTGTTAATTTGGGTCTAAACCTGGTTTTAATTGAGATTTTTACTATTTGTTAAAACTCGAAAACAAATAAGGTATAATACTAGGGACACGTGGTATAATTTGTTGGATGGGGCACAAAGAATGGGGGGAGGGATTTTAATTCCACTTTGGATTCATGCAAAAAAACCCCAATACATATCGAGTGATGATCTTATAGACTCAAATCCGTGGGAATTATCATGTAATCCAGATAAGGCATACCCACAACCACAAAGTCATATTCTCCAATAAATGTTTGGAAATCTTTGGAAAATATTATAAGATGGTAAATCAGACATTTTTTTGTTTACATTTAATTAGGATCTAATAAAAGTTGACTAAAGAATTTATGTTGAATTAAATTGTTATGAGTGATCTAACACCTCAAACTTTTTTTTTTTCTGAAACAGTTTTTCTTACAGAGGGTCAACACAAAAATTACAGAGATGGTGCTTGTAAACCGTTCTTGCAACTATTCCTTACAACTACACCAATACGGCAATACCAACATTCTGATTTGAGATGTTATAAGCACCATCAATATTGAGCTTGATCCAGGCCTTCCACTTTGGTTCTTCCTTATTCTTTACAATAGCAACAACTTCCTTTTCTTCTATAACTTCATATATTCTACAATGGCCCTGGTACCCATAGTTATTCATTCTAGAAAGCTATGGCCCTGGTAGTCAAAGAACGAAGTTGAGATTGGATTAGAGGGTTGAGATTGCTTGGAAAGGCATTGAACGAAGTTGTCTAGCTATAGGTTGTGAATTTGCTAATGGAAACCAAATAAAAAATACAACTAAGAAAATTGTTGATACTGTTGTGGCCTTCATCTTTGTTGTGGGCGGTAATTTAATTTTCGTCACAATTCACAAGGATATGAAAACATTGTTCCTCATGAGAGGATTATATTGGTACTCTTATAGTATAAATTTTAGTCCAATGCATTGCATGATATTGGATTGATTTCTTGCGTTAATTTCTCGATTAGAAAGGAATTGCGATACCATTTTTAGGGGTTATTAATAATTACTATTCAAAATCTGCAAATCGTTGCGATATTCTACCATAAATGAATGCTTTTTTTACTCTCTCTTGTTGGTGAAAGAATGCATTTTTAAAAAAAAAATAAGAAGAAGAATAAAAAATGAAATACTCTTCAATCGAGATTATCGTCTGATATCGTAATGATGTCTTTGATTCATGTTTGAAAAAAAAAAAAAAATCCTTAATTTATTATGCAACTTTTAGGCCTTGATTAAGTAATTTCATCTTCAATGAAAATTTGGCATTATTTATGGAAGATAAACTATTAAGGAAGACAAGCAGCGCGGCCTGCATTTGCGCTGCAGTCATCTTCTTATTATGCCTAAAAGTGCATTACCTAAATTCTACTCCATCTCTAGATAACTCATCAAAATAAAACTAATATTAATTGTTGTTTGAAATGTATGTTGATTATCTAAAAAAATATAGTACGCTGCAGTCATTTTTTAATCTTGATTGCAATTATTAAATTAATAGACTCGGGTAGGTGGAAGAATTTGGCTTCTGCATAAGGAAAACCTAATTTTTTGTAGTCAAGGAGCATGTATAGTTGTCGTAGGAAAATTGAATAAGTTGAGAGCATTTGCAGGAGCATATGTAAATTACAGAATACATCACAAAATGATTGTACTTAGCATTGGCTAACTGTGCTTTTGGAAATGTGGAAATATACTAAATATAAGCAACTAATAGAAATCTCAATAAAAGGGAAGCCAAACGATAAAAAAAAAAACTTTTTGTAAAATAAAAGAGGGTTTATGGAAATGTTAAATTTAAGTATCAAATAATATAATCAACGAATAAATCCAGATTTACCTCAAAATGTTGCGGTGAGAAGTGAAAGCTCCCCACTTAGGTTATGCATCCTAAGGCGCTGCTAAATTAAATGAAAGGATCTTATCAGCGTCCACTTGGAAATTTTAGGAAACAGAACGGAGTTCATGTGAAACCAATTCAGAGAAATGTTAGGGAAGAAGAAACCCACCCAAATAGAAATGAGGACAAAAGGAAAACAGAACTGGAATGTCAATACTTTACCCATGAATCAACCATTATTGCTATACATTTATAGCACCAATCCTTCGGAATTCCGGCAGAGGAGTTGAACCGGTAAATCATAATATACACACACAATTAATATTTAATTAAAACACACTTAATCATAAATATAAAAATAGTAAATTACAAAAAAGGACAGCATGAAAAATAAGAGAGGAAATTCATCGAAGGCTTTTTTAATCACCCAAAAAGTGACATTAATCCTCAATTTGGCCTTTAAGTAATTTCCATAGTCACTAAAAATAATATATAGCATATATGAAATGGCATTATTTCCATGTAAAATAATTACTGCTTTGCAAAATTGAAGAATCATCATAACCATCATTTTCCATAAGTTAAAATATAATTACATTATTTTTTTGAAAAACTACATTATAATCGGAGATTTCCTTTTGTGATCAATGCTGCAAATCCAAATTTGCATTAAGGTTCATTTCAAATACATGAAATTATTAGATATATATGACCATTTTATTTTACCACGTGAAATCTTTTATCGAATCTAACAAAAACACATAAAAGATTATATGCTCTGATTACAGAGCCCTAACTAGCCTTGGAAGAAATGATGAGTTTTGACATCAATCATGATTCATCTGGTTAGATGGTAGAGTGCTGAATTTTTAATTCCAATTATTAAGATTAAATAAATTAAATCCTAATGGACTCATAAAAAAAGTCTTATCTAATGTGGGTTGCCATGAGCCCATGATGCACTTGTCCTGTTGGGCTGCTAGTGGGTTTCTTCTTGATTTTGGGCTATGTTGGACCTTTTCTTTCCTCGGCAGGTCCATGTCTAAAGAGCTCATCATCAACTTCGAGACTCTCGACTGCCAACGTCTCGTCTCAGACAGTCGACTCTCGACACCAAACAGAAGAAAGGATCGAAAATGAAGTCGTAAAAATACAAAATCTCTGCCAAAATTTCCCCTTCCAAATCGCCATGTGGCGAAACTCCGCCACTTTAAGCTTCTCTTCGAGGCTCCTCTACTCCTCCACCAATCCTAATTACTTTCATTACGCATCCGCTTTTTCCATTTTTAGTCCAAACGGCGTCGTCGAACCGGCGCTTTCTCCTTATAATCGACGCTTCTACTCCTCATCGGCGACGCCATCTCCTTCTCCTTCACCGGATTCCGTCATAAAGCTAGGACTTCTTGCCGATAGATCTGAAACGTTTCGACCTTTGACTGCCAAAGTCAGAGATGCAATCCAGCTCGCTCGTCACTATGGTCGATGTTATTGGGAGCTCTCCAAGGCTCGTCTCAGGTCAAATCTCATAATAGCTCTAAGGAAATCTTTAAAGTTTCATTTTTTGGAGTAAATTTTGACTTTTTTTTGTGTTCGTTTTTATAGTCTGCTGGTCGTGGCGACTTCGGGGACTGGATATGTGCTGGGGAGCGGTGGCGCCGTTGATTTGATGGGGCTTTGTTGCACCTGTGCGGGGACCATGATGGTTGCGGCCTCCGCAAATTCGTTGAATCAGGTTGGTTTTGTTCTTTTCAGTTTCTAATTGCTTTCTTTGAAAAAGATGCTACACAATTGTTGCATCGAGAAACCTGAATTTTGTTGATCAGATTGAAATTTAAGGCTTATAATATAGTATCTTTATCAAATTGATATCAACTAGTGACTATTCAAATTTTTGCAAGCATGGTTTTAGCCCTGTCTTCAACAAAACATGTAAAACAATGTGGCTCTTCCTTAACTTAAGGTTCTTGTAAAAAGATACATTGATCGTCTTCCTTGGTTAATGAAAATTGAAAAGCATGGCTCAGACGACATAAGAAAAAACATTGAGGAGAAAAATAATCTATTTAAGGTGTTCCTTTTATGCAACTCTTGCACTACAAAAGGGAAAGAAGAAAACACCTTTTTGGTGCCAAAGGCCTTTAGCAATGCTAATTAGAACCCTGATTCATGCTTTTTGAGAAGTCTTAATTAGCATAAGATTTTGCTTGATGTATTCGTATATTCATTGTTGTCAAGGCACATGTATAGGCGTGGCTGGTCATGCTAATGAAGCTAAGTATACCAGACATAATTTCCTTTTGCTTGTACATATATGTACCTTTGAGTTGGTTGATTCTGCAAGCATATGGTGTTTCCTGGCAGTTGGATTCCAAGTTATACTTTCATAAATTGATCAGATTGACTGAGATATCAACTAAGTACTTGTATTCTTGTCCTTAGGTGTTTGAGATAAAAAATGATGCCAAAATGAAGAGAACAAGGTTAAGACCTCTACCTTCAGGGCGCATTACTGTACCACATGCAGTCACTTGGGCATCTACAGTTGGACTTGCTGGCACTGCTCTGCTCGCAAGCGAGGTGGACTCACTAATTTTCTGTGTTCTTTAATCACAAAATCTGAATCTTTTATCTTTGGCCAATGCTTAAAATGTTATCAGCTGAGTGACTAATGTTACTGCTGCCACAAGGTTATTGCAGGCTAATGCATTGGCAGCTGGGCTTGCAGCTTCCAATCTTATCCTTTACGCATTTGTGTATACTCCATTGAAGCAGATTCACCCTGTAAATACGTGGGTTGGGGCCGTTGTTGGTGCTATTCCTCCTCTTCTAGGGTAATTGTTTCTTCAATTCTTCAATCAAATTTTAGTTGACAGTCTCATATGAAATTTAAATCGTTTATAGTCTTAATGATCTTGATAGTATTTAAATGTGTCAACTTTTCCTTGCTTTGTCAATATTTGCATGTCATGTGCAGAAGGTTTGTATGATTGTATCTAAAGTGGCTTGCATGGAATGTTAGCCGTATGCAGTAATTTGATTTCTTTGTTTAAAAGACTTGGTTGATATGTTGATTGTTGGCAGTTGCAAATTTTGTGAGGATATTGAAGAGTCTATAATCCTTTTCCTGAAATATGGAGTTCATCTTTTTGAAGGCTTATTATTTTCTGTTTTGAATTCTTAGGTGGGCTGCAGCTTCTGGACAGATTTCTCTCAATAGTTTAATTCTTCCAGCAGCTCTATACTTTTGGCAAATACCCCATTTTATGGCCCTAGCATACTTGTGCCGTGACGATTATGCTGCTGGAGGGTATGTCATATGTGTATCTTTTGCAATAAATGTTCTTAGAACTGGTTTCTGATCATTTAGCAACCTTTTAAGACAAAAAATGAGACTTCTCTGTTTCAGACTTTCAGTCCCCTTTAATTACAATCTTATGTTGAAACCTAAGGTTTGGCTTGTAGAAATCATTTTAAATAACTCCATTGCATGAGGTCAATGCCGTTGATGATATATCCGGGAAAGTGAAAACTTTCCCTTTTCTGAATTAAGAAATTTACTTGTTAATGTTTTAAAAAAATATTGTCAGGATGATTCTATCACGGATAATGGGCGAGGCATATAAGCCCCATTTGCATGTATATCCATGAGTTGTTACTGTGTTTCACGTAATCTAACTTATGTTTGTTTTTGTCTTTAATCCAGGTACAGGATGTTCTCCCTTGCAGATGCTTCAGGTCAGAGAACGGCTGCTGTGGCTTTCAGGAACTGCTTATATCTTATTCCTTTGGGGTTCATAGCCTATGATTGTAAGTTACTCTAGATCTAGACAGGAAATTATCGTACTAGTTTCTCTTTCCATTAGTTCTCATTTATACTTACTAAATTTTCATAACTGGGTTTAGTACCATAGTGCCTCATAACTTGCAAACATTGGATAAGCACCGAAAGTTGTCATAATTCTATTTGTCAAACAAATAATTTGTCTTTGAACTATATTAATTACTACTTTTAATGAATATGAATTATATACTTCACCACTCATACTCGTTTTTATTTTATTGTATAAGCTGAAGTGAAATTCTTGCTGCAGGGGGTTTGGCTTCCGGGTGGTTTTGTGTTGAATCATCAGTTATCACCCTAGCAATAACTGCTGCAGCATTTTCATTTTACCGAGACCGGACTACTCAAAAAGCCAGAAAGATGTTTTATGCTAGCCTTCTGTATCTTCCTGTATTTATGACTGGGCTTCTATTTCATCGTCTGACTGATGATCAGAAATGTGTTGCGGATGCTTCTGACAGTACTTTTGAGCTATCATCCTCGCAAGATATTGCCATTAGTTTAGATGATGATCAGAAGAAAAGGAGGGATTTTACTGCAGGTTCACAAGCACGCCCACCTGTAGCATATGCCTCTGTTGCCCCATTCCCCTTTCTTCCTGTTCCTTCATATGTTGGCCCTTGAGTTATTCTTATTGGGTTCAAATTTTGTATACCAAATAAAATTGTTGCAAGGAAAACCGCATAAACCTTTAAAGCTTTCCATCAAGCCTTGTCTCTCAAGTTTGTATATTTCACAAAGTTTTGCTGAAGCCTGAACAAGATGTCATTATTCAATAATATATACTTTTATTAGTATGACCCTGCCACTTCCATCCTCACCACCTTTGACGCCGACCATCCTGCTTTCAACGTCTCAGCCTCTGATCTTTACATGTTTCAGGATGATGATGATGATAATGATGATGATGATGATGATGATGATGTCAATGTAATATTGCTGCTTGAGGGTGAACTTGACCGTTTTGAGTATGACGAAGATCGTTGTTATAAGATTCCCCATCCCAATCTTAAAGCAGTTTTCCAGGATCCTGATTATCCCAAAGTAATACCCGTGTAAGGATGCACCTGAACGTTTCGAGTTTCACAAAGAGACGATTGGTTGGTGGATTCAGAAGACAGACCTTCCTGAGGATGATTGTGCACTTGCAATGCCTTTGTGGGGCTAAGGGTTGTGTTTACTGGTATAATAATGGAGACTTTAACTGGAGCCAGGATGAATTAAGTCTAGTAGTAACTCGAAAGTGTGTTTATCTGAGAACCCGTTGCAATTGTGGTAGTCCTGTATCTCATTGTGGAATCGCGCGTGATAATTCATTAGATGAGTTTCCGGTCGGTGGATGAAGTTGCTCACTTGCTTGTGAATGTCAACTTGTATGAGCGAGCTTAAGGAAAGCTATTTTATTTTAGTTATGGTTAAGAGACTGTTTTATATTTGGTATATGAAGACTGTGTGGCTCTAAAACAAGCTACTTTTCAATTAAATAAATTCAGTTTTCAATTTTCATAGATCCATTGTAACATTTTTAGTGATTTTATGAGCTTCTGATTGGGTATTTGCATTTCATATTGTATACTTTAGCCTTGATAAATTGAAAGTCCACTCCTATTTTATTGAAAGTCCACTCTCATTTTTTTTTCCCAAGTCAGGCATGCCACAAGGCTCAGAAAGTGTTTACAATGATACTTACAAATTATTCACCAAGTGTTTACAGTGATACTTACAAATTATCCACCAACGAGGGCCGTTTGCACGACTAAAACCCCAAACCTCAAGGACCGTTGGCACGACTCGAATCTCAAACCTTACAAACAGAGAAATAGAGGTCCAGAATCTTACCAACTCAACCAACGGCAAAGTCCACTCCTATTTGATCGCTTAACAATTTTAACCAGTGATTTATAGAAGCTATAATTTCTGAATAGGAGGGATGATACTGTCAATAATGAATAAAATTGCAATTTTGTACATACTAATTATTATATACACAATCTCCAACAACGTATATACAAATAGTTTCTCGTAAATGGATAACCAGAATAAATTTCCCGTTCATTTTTTACTACATTTTGGATTTGGATCTCCTTCCACACTAACTCATTATTCAAAATCCTATCTTAATTCTAAAGCCTAACTTCGAAAATGAATCAAAGAAATAAGAAGCTTATGCCCGCCAAAATTCTCTACTTAATTATAAACAGCTTGAAGACTGCTAAAATCCAAATACTCATGTTAAGTCAAATTCAAGTGCATTGAATCGTGAGGCTAGTAAGATTGCAAACACGCAAGAATTGAATTACGACAGAGGCACCAATATTCTTTGTACGGGATGAATAACCATGGCATTGTTGATGGCAGTGTGGCTCCCAAAGTAGATGCAATTCTGGAAAGAAGACACAATAGAGGAAAAATATATTAAGTTTATATTACAATGCAAAAGTCCCACAACAATCAAAATATACAAGATTAACTTACTTGTTACCACTAAGAAGTCCAAAAATTGATGTTGCCAAGTATGATCCGGAAACTCCAGAAAAAGCTTTTCTATAGTGAGGCAAGATCATTTGTCCTGTAAGATTTTTCCTGTTACGGTTAGCACAAGACGCACTGCAAACCCAAACAAAGAACTATAAAAAGACATCTGCTGAATAGAATATTAGCAGTCTCATATCAGTTGGTTGATGAGAAGTCAAGGGAAAAGATTCATCATCACATAAGAATACGTTATAGTTCAGCAACCTGTTTTTCTTAATTCCTATTTTCCCCCGCAACTTGGTGGGAAAATCCTAAGATCCTAAATGGAGAATTAAGCCTTTCTCATGCAATAGGTTCTTATATTATATATAAAAATGGTGTATACTCAAGAATTAAATCATACTAGTCCAATATATCCAATGAAATGAATAATTTCTGGGAACAAGGAGCCTCACCTATGTTCATGTAATTGCTGTGGAGAACAGAGATCAGAATGCTTTCATCCTCTTGTTGCGGCATCCCATCTGATGGTGAACTGTTTTTATCAATAAAAGCACTATGTGGAGAATCGCTGCTATTGTTTTGACAGCCGATTATTTCAAACCATATACCCGACGGAAATCTTCTTGGTTTTATCAACCGAAGGATAATTTTAATGTAAGGAGTAGCATGGATAACGGATATGATGACTTCAATGAACATAGAGCTAAGGCTGACGGCTGTGTTCATAATGGTGAAGAAAATATAAAAAAGAGAGGTCGTTGGCAGAAGAAGCAGAAGTGGTGTAAATAAAAGAGATCCAACAACATGTTGCTTCACAGTGTAGTCAAAGCTATCTAATCTTTGGCGAAGAGGATTCCACTTTCTTCCCCTGCCAGCAGTAAAGCAGCCATTAGAACAGCTTGAAACAAAGAAATAATGATGTGTGATATCTGACATATCAAGTATTTTACTTCAAATAAAAAGAAAATCTTCTATGCCTTCCATAATCAATCAGCTAAAACTGTTAGGCTACGACAGATGCACAGCAAAACAATAACATTAACTAGGAATATAAGAAAGATACACTGCCTTTTAAAAGCATGTGATCCCTTCTTCCAATCATCCATTAACTACACTTAAAGAGGATTTTGGAAAAAATAATATTAGAGAACACAAAGGGTTGCAATTAAACAAAGTTGAGTATGGTATGTTCTCCCAAACAAGCTCTTCCCCCCACCACAACTCTCTCCAAGAGGATATATATGACGTCACTACAACAGTCATATTTCAGCACTATCAGATGCATGTAGAGATCAATTTTTATTAGGATCTGTAATGATCTATAAATATGCTTAAGCTATTTTACTGAATTCCTAAGTTTTTGTTGCAACACTTGATATAAAAGCATTGCCTTCAGTAGGTCCTAAAGTCAATTAAGGTTAGATTGATACTTCTATGAAAAGGCTTAACTGGTTCTATCATATGATAGCTAATCTGTAATGTCACTGATGGGACTACTACATTTGCATTATACACAACTGGATTGAATTGGAGCAGCCAATCTAATCCTAAAGAAGAAATGCTTAAATGGTACCTGAAAAGACGCCATAAAGCTGCTAGCGAATGTAACTGCAGTGAATAGAGAATCGATATTAACCAATGAAGTGTTGATAAATGCAATGTTGCTATTGCAATCATGTCTATGACCAAAGCAGCAGGTACTGTCATCCCAAATAGAATTGCCAATATAGCAAGTCCTTTGATGAAATAAATCAAGAGGGAACCCACAAAAGTCCAAAGTGTAGACCAAATTTGAATTGTATTCAGAGAAATCATGCCAAGAATTCCAGCCAATTCTATGTTCAACTTGAAACCTGCTGGGACACCCATCAACCACACACAGCCAGACCGCAACAACTCATTTGTAAAGTCACTGGCAAAATTTGAAACCCATGAACAGACAGATTCCATGTGAAATAAGAGTGTCAAACCAATCAAGTCTCCCAAAAGTATATCAACAAGCAAACTTGACCACATGGAATGCTTATGTAAAGCAACTTTTTCTGCACATTCCACACTTGACTGAGACCTAGATGAAGACATTAATATATATCAGGGTAATTAGGGGAGGCAAAACAGGCAACTCTCAAAACCTTGTAGAGAAAAACATGCCTCAGCTCAATATGCACTGGAAACTTGATATATAAATAAATGGATTCATATAAATTTTACAGGCTACCCACCTGAGGTCATTATCCTGAAGAAAGATTGGCCAATATAAGATCTGACAACATCGAATTCGAATATTTATCCAGGTATTGCTAAATGCCTTTGCTGAAGCAGAGTATACCCATGATTGTGATCCAAGATCCAAAAAGCTATGTGAAAACTGAAGAAAAATATAAAAAACAGTAGACAACGATGCCATAGACATGGCCAATAAATGACACATGAAGGCACAAAACCTGCACAGCCACATAATGGTACATCAGAAAATGCAGAAAGAGGAATGGAAGAAACAAGCACAAAAGAACTGTTAAGGTGAGATTACATCCGAATAATGGGAATATTAACACGGGATCTTCTGAAGCCATCATGCCTCTCAAAAATTTTCTTAGCTGCAGTGGCACTGTTGATTGCCAATATGACTGTATCCTGCTTTCAAAGATTTTTAAATTAAAACAAATAAAGAAAGAAAAGCATTTGGCCTGATTCCACCAAAAGGCACGTATGAACTATTTTACCAAGTCATTTAGAGGCTTCTTTTCATGAAGTTCATCAACCCACTTAGGCTTCTTAATAGAAGTTTTCCCATGCTCAGAAAAATTCCAAAATCTCAAAGAGAAATGGTGTGCACCATATTTTGGAGTTTCGTAGACTATAACCTAAATTTGTCCAAACAAAGAGCTATAGATTATTCGACCTGAAGAAATACAGCTTCAATGAAAATTAAATAAAACAAGAGATCTGACTTACATACGTGGACATCACATCGAGACACTAGTTCCCTGTTCCAATGAATATGATGCACTTTAGGAATGCAACGAATTTCCCTAGCATGAAGATCATGAGAATCATATGTTAGCTCGAGCCAGTAATCGCTACCTGTAGACATCTGTCTATACTGCTCTAATAAGCCATCAAGTTTGAGGCATCCATAGCTCCACTGTCTACAACATCCAGTAAGTCCATCAGATGACTTTCTCAGATCATCCTCTTGCATTCCATTGCAAAAGACTTGGCCATTGCTGAGACTAGATCTAGACTGACCCAACAAACAAAACTTCGAGTTATCTTGAAGAGATACATGCATATTCCCATTGATAGAATGGAGGATCTCCTGTTTAGAAGTAATATCCAACATTGTCAAGTAAAGAGCCAAATTAAAATCCCCTTCAAATCCCAAATCTAGCCAGTGTTATAACAAGCTCAGCTAACGGTTCAAAAACTTCAAAAAACAATTTTCCATTTTCCCAATGAATTCAAGTACCTTTTTCCTAACCAATTACAGTTCACATACAAACAAATGAATGAAAAAATGAATGCTTAACCTCGAGCATTACAAGCTCAACAAGAATGATAAACACAAAAGGTCATTTTCTTTCCTTGATTTGTAAATACCCTTTTCTTTAAACAACTAAAATTCATATAAAACAACCTTTTGAAGGAAAAAGAAATCAAAATTACTGCTTTACCTGCAGCCCAGATTGCAAATTCGAAGAAGAATCGAGATTCGAAGCGAAAGCCACGACAATGTCAAGAGAATCAGACAAGCAAGACACGAACCAGCCGAACAGAAGATTGTCAGAAGAAGGCTGGGTTGAAGAGAGCTGCTCTGGCCACCAAATCCTACACTTCCTTCTCATATTTTTCTTCCTTTTTTGTTTTTACCTCATTATTTACTTGAAAATGTCCCCAAAATTGTTTGATTCTAACTCTGGAACCTTTAAAGAAATTCCATAACGAATTCAATTAAACTGTTAGCTGTTAGCTCCGTCCAATTTCATCGGATTGTTTCATTTGGCTTTTCACTGATCTAATTTTCTTCTTCCTGCTTAGAAACCCTAGTTTTTTTACTCGGAATTAAATTAAGTTCGTAATAATTTTCTAAAACCTTTTTTACTACTATCTTTTTTGTTTAAAAATTAATTCAAAATTACTTAAATTAAAATAGCAATTTCCATTTTTTAATCTAATTTTAATTTATTTGAAACAGAATGTTCTTTTTTGAAATTAATTTTCATCTATTATACTATCAATTTATTTATCTCAAAAAAAATCTATTGTATCAATTTATTTATTTTTTAATTAAGTCAATCATTTTTTTTGAAGAATTCAAAATGTTGAACGCTCGTATATCATCATAAAACAAAAATATTCACCTTGATTTGCTCCAAAAAAAATACATTTCTGAAAATCATAGATCCACCAGTTTTCCCATTTTTTAAATAAAATTATTACTGTGATTTTAAATTTTAATTTCGTTTATTCTCAAAACTAATTTTTTCAATGTTTGTTCCGGCCAGAAAAAAAAATCTTTATTGTTTATTGTTTATTATTATTATTTTTTAAAGAAAGTAGGTATACTAGTACTAGTACTAGTATTTTTTAAGTAAAAAAGAAGACGCACTACTATTTTGTCAGACTACCCCATTCTAACGGCTAACGCAAGCAATCATTAGGAAAAGAAACACTTTTCTTGGTTGTCATCATAACAAAAGCTTCAAAATCTTCCCACTCTGTCTTCCTCACAACAGTCATCTTCATTCCTCTTAAATTCGTGTTCTTTTGCAATTTTCTTTCGTCTTTCTATCAACAATATTGTGGAGGAGGGAAGAGGGAAAAACAATGAGAACAGAGAAGTTCACTGTGGAGGCGACCGATCAACGCCACTTTTCTACTCCCATTAAGAGCTAAGTAAACAATATTCTTCTTCTAACTTTTCTGCAATTGTCTACTTGTTTCGATTCACTCACATGAAGTAAAATCATAGGGAAAGTATATTTAGGTACTCTTAAAGCACTTATTTTATATTTCATTTTCTTTGTTTCAGATTTGTCAATATTACATGCTATTTACTTTCCAAATATATTAGTGTAGTAGAAATACGGGATGATATTAGGGGGCCGTTTGGTTCGCTTAAACCAAATATTACCATGGGTATGTTTATGTCTGGGTATGTTGATGGATAAGTGAAATGACCAGCCATTTGATTGGTATATTGGATGGGTGCATAATTTGGTTTGGCAAAGAAATACCCGGGTATTTCACTTAAAAATGATATACCCATGTACACAATACCCATATTTGTTTAGAGTTAATCATGGTTATGGGTTGGGTATTGTTGCCAAATTACTTCAATTACCCCCTATTATAAGAATAAGCAAATTATAAGCATACTTAGATAAGAGGGAATAATTTTTCCAAATACCATTTACACCTCATTACAAATTATCCATAATCATGAATATATTTGACATAATTCATCAAATTAATTTACCTACAATAATGCCTATAATGAGAGCTACCATTACATGAAACCAAGTAAAAGAAAAGTTTCGCTTGTGATTTTGCTTTTGCAATATTTCCTCTCCCCCATTCTCATTCATGTCCCAATATGCCAAAAAAGATTATTCAGCTTCCTCTCTACTCGCAAATGATGTGGACTGCACCACGGAACCCATGCACTTGAGAATGTGCTTCCGGCCATGTGTCATATATACCCGGTCGATTACCGACATACACCATATATGTTTTGGCCATTGCTTGCACAATTTCTACTACAAATAATAAAACACCATACATAAGATAATAAAACTTATTAAACCAATTCAAAAGTGCATAATTATGTCAATCATAACAAACATAAAAGTTCAATTCTTCCAAAGTCATCAACTAATGTTCCTTACATCAACACACATAATAAATGTTCATTCAACCCTAAAGAAATCCTAAAACCATCAACTACATCAAGTCCAATTCATCAATCTCCCCTTCCTCATCACTACCATCTCCCCCACCCGCACCAGCTCCAGCATCAACAACCCTAGGGGCTCCCCATATTTGTTGCATCATGGGGTAGTGAGGGAATGACTTATTCCTGAAACGGCTAGCTTCCCTTGAGACTGGATCGCGCACGTGAGCCTATACATAATTTTGAAAACACATCTTATTAATTATACGCTTACTTGATTACCTACAACCATGCACTTTTATCTTCCAAAATCAAAACAAACATAATAACATCATTTACATTACCTCCATCCAAGCATCCCATATCTGATCAGAGCCGACCACTTGATGTGTGACCTCACTATAACCAAAACCATCCCGCAACAACAAATTAACAGTTCCAAATTGTCTTCTCAGCTGCCTAGTCTTGCTATTTATATGGTGGCCTTCGAACTTCACTTGGCCTAGTCGATTGTTAACCATCGTAGCCAAACGTTCTAGCCACCCTGCCCCAAAATGGCCATTATGAGTGGGGAGGGTAAGCATGCACTCCAACAACATAATTTCCTCCTCTACCGACCATATCACCCTAGTAACCCTACAGACTGGTATGGTTATTTCACGTCCTACCATTTCTATATTGAATATCCAAAGCATAAACTGATAAATAAATTGAATATCCACAAATACCATTCTTATCAATGCAATGCCACAGTTGAGAACTATTGGAAATTAAATAAACATTTCAGAAACCTTAATCATGTTAATATCATTGAATAATATGCATCAAATACATAACATTCATCACAATCATAGCAGATGTTTGTCAACATTCAAAACAACAATAAATCAACCCTAAAATGTTCACTACTCATCGGTGAAAATGATACGCAACTGCATATAGTGTGGCAGTTTGACTCCTCTAAGTGATGGAAGGGAAGGATATTCCCTTTCCCACAGAGTCCACAAAGCATCTGGACCCTCTAATTTTTCATACTTATTAAATCTAAATCCAAACTGCACCATTGCATGAGCTATCTCAAACTCTTTCTTCAACTTGGCTACGTAATGCCAAAAGTCCCCAACCTTGTCTTTTTTCGATGGGCATAGTTCAACAAAATGGTTGAACAAGTTAGGCCCGTCGCGAAATTCGGAGTTACCAGCCCTCATCAACCACTCATCTTCAAACCAATGCTTGGTCAGTGCATCAACCACAGCTTGAATGCATTCATCAGACCACTCCTCAATCTTTGGGGTGTTTGAACTCGATGCCATAAATGATCTTACACATTACTCGAACCCAACATAAACATATATACATCAACATTATATACCAACAAGCAAAACATCCATTAAGCACTACTGGGAATTTCAGAAGCAGGTTTAGGCAAACTCAGTTTCGGTCAGGGAGATTCATTTCATCAAAATCACATTACCAATTCACAATCAAAACATCTCACAATCATCAAAATTTCATAGCATTACACCCGAAAGCCATCAAAACCTCTCAAAATCAACAAAAAACATAATAACTCAACCAATCAACATACAAAACCCACATACATTCAAAAAAAAATCCACAAACATTCAAGAAAAATCCACAAACAAATCCACATTAAAAATCAACATAAATAACTTAAAACTTATACCAGTTTGTAGATCAGGGGAAGACGAATGAAGCCCAATCAACCGGCGTCGGCGAAAGCAAGAGACGACGACGATCTAAGGAGATGAAATTTCGACGGGTTTGTAGTGAGAGAGGGTGAGGTTTTAGAGAGAGATGAAAATTTGGAAAAATGAGGAAGATGGGAAAAAAAACCCCTTAAATAGGAAGGGGCATAGGTTGTAAATAACCAAAATTTTTAGGGGTCGTTTATAGACAAATGTTTTGTATTTGAGATGCATAAAAATTTCATAAGGTTTGTCTTTATTGATGTTTATTATTTCCAATAGTTATCAAATGTGGCATTGCATTGATTCCCAAGAATGGTTTTTGTATATTATGATAATTTATTTAGTTTATGGATTGGATATTCAATCTAGAAATGGAAGGCTGTGAAAGAATTATAGAAGTCCGTAGGGTCTCTAAGGTGACTTGGTCTTTAGTGGAGGAAAGAATTTTGTTGGAGTCCATGCAAACCCTCCCCACTTATAATGGCCATTCGGGCCAGGGTGTCTAGAACGTTTGGCTACTATGGTGAACAATCGATTAGGTTTGGTGAAGTTCGAAGGCTACCATATCAATAGCAAGACTAGGCACATGAAAAGGCAGTTTGGTCTAATTAATTTGTTGTTGCGTGATGGTTTCAGCTATAGTGAGGTAACAAATCAAGTTGTCGGCTCTGATCAGCTGTGGGATGCTTGGATGGAGGTAATGTAAATGATGTTATTATGTGTGTTATGATTCAAGATAATTAATAAGTGCATGGGTGTAGATAATAAAGTAAGCCTAACATTAATAAGATGTGTTTTAAAATGATGTCTAGACTCACGTGCGCGATCCAGTCTCATAGGATGCTAGCCGTTTGAGGAATAAGCCATTCCATCTACCCTATGATGCAACAAATATGGGGAGCCCGTAGGGGTGTTGATGATGGAGCTGCTGCGAGTGGGAGAAATGGTGGTGATGAAGAAGGCGAGATTGATGAATTGGACTTGATGTAGGTCATGGGTTTAGGATTTGATTAGGGACTGAATGAACATTTTATGTGTGTTATGATTTAAGCAACATTTGTTGAAAACTATGTGGGTTTTCATATGCTTTTTATGGGTTGGTTTGTGGAACTTTGATGTGTTAGGTTCAATGACATAATTATGCAATTTTTAATTGGTTCTTTCCAAGTTTAGTTTCTTATGTATTGTGTTTTATTATTTGTCGTAGAAATTGTTCAAGCAATGGCCAAAACATATGTAGTTTATGTTGGTCATATGCCCGGTATATATGACACATGGCCGGAAGCACATTCGCAAGTGCATGGGTTCCGTGGCGCAGTCCACAAGTCATTTGCGAGTAGAGAGGAAGCTGAACAATCATTTTTGGCATATTGTGACATTAATGACAATGGGGGGAGATGTTGCAAAAGCAAAATCATAACCCAAACTTTTCTTTTCGTTGGTTTCATGTCATACTAGCTCTCATTATTGGCATTATTGTTGGTAAATTAATTTGAATTATGTCAAACATATTGTCAATTATGTAATCTTAATATGGATAATTATGTAATTTTAATGAGGTGAAAACACAATTTGTGAAAATTGCATTTTATTATATAAGTATGCTTATTTCGCTTATTCTTATAATTGGAGTAAAAAGTAATTTGGCAACAATACCCATCACATAACCTTGATTAACTCTAAACAAACATGGGTATTATGTACATAGGTATATCATTTTTAAGTGGAATACCCGGGTATTTCTTTAGCCAACCAACCGCAGCCATCCGATATACCCATCGGATGGCTGGTCATTTCACTTATCCATCAACATACCCAGGCATCTACATAACCATGGTAATATCTAATTTTGACGAACCAAATGGCCCCTTACAGTTACTAATAAGTAGGTACGATACCAGAGTATTCTAGCCATTGCTCAAGTCTCATGATGCCTCTCGTGATGGAGTTGGAGTCGCCACTTCAACGCCTTTTTTACGGTTTATAATAGGTAGGTGCAGGTTCAAGGTATTTTAGCCGACACGGTTCGGCTCAAACCATAGAACCATCATCAAACTAGAACTGGAACCGTTAAAAAGGTTCGGGTTCCAAAACAAAACCGGAACCGTCTATTTTTTTAAATTATTTTTATTATTAGTATATTTATAAAATCCATAATCTATAATATCTATTAATTTTTTTAATTATTTTCCATAATTTAGTGTTGATAGACATGTTATTCAATATTTACTTGTGTATATTTTTTAAATATAAAATTAATTAATTAACTATATATTATATTATATTTAAAAAAAATTAAAAAGATTTTCAAAATAAAAAAGGTTCCGGAACTGGAACCTCACTTATAAGGTTAAGGTTCGATTCCAATTTCTTTAGATACGGAACTGAACCGTGGTGACCTCTAGGTGCAGGTCTAAGGTATTCTAACCTGTCATTGCATACTACGCATAGTAATAGTATTGAGTAGTGTGGAGTTGCTAGTTTTGAACTAGCTAGTCACTTGGAGTAGAGAGAGAACTAGAAAATAATTAGAATCTCATAATATATTTCATAAGGAAATATTTTTACAAGAGAAAAGATGAGAGAATTTGTTATGAAGTGAAGTGTGGAGCCAAATACCATGGGGGTGGTATTTATAGCCATCCAAAATCACTATTCATACCACACTAATGACCAAAATACCCTTTGGTCATTATTACACACCATTATTGCATAAATATCTCCTAGTGACTTAAACATGACTTAGGCATGACATCATAATGTCTGCAACATGTCTGCATAAGCCTTACATCATAATAAATCACACTTTAAACACACAAATACACACATAATTAATTAATAGACACTCTTGGGAAATTTGTGGTCATTGTTCCTGCTGCTGTGGCGGTTGAGGGGTCCGCGGGGTCCACGGAGTTTTGTTGCTTATTCAATTCTTCATGGACTATTTGTGCGCGTTGGATCATTGTTGCGGCGATTGAGGCTGAGGTGGTCGGTATTTTCAGCAATAAATTCTTGAGGATGGCCAAGGAATTTATAAGGGTTTCTCTAATACTCTAGAAAGGCAAAGATAGTATCAGTTGGGCGGGTCGGGTCTGGTGGTAATGTCAGGAGGCGATTGAAAAAGGGTTTTATATCAAGGTGCCGTTGGCAGAGATGGGAGGATTTTGGTAAAAGACTCCTTGTCGTCCTGAAGGTATTCTGGAACATCGGATGGTCCAGGATCCATCATCTGAATTTCTTTAACAAGGGTGCGGTATTATGATTTTTGTAGGTGTTGTCCCTTTATATGCCTTGTGGAGAAGGAGTAGGGTGTGAACCACTGTGACCATCTGAGTAGCTGAGGGTTTGGAACAGTCTTTTTCTTGACATCTAGCATCTGATCAAAGGCTGCCATATCAAGTTCCACAATAAAGTGATGTCCAATAAGATGGAACTCGAACTTCTAAATCTCATACTTTACAGCTAGGATTTCTTTAAATGTGGAGTGATAATGGGCCTCGGATTCTTTGAATCTGCCACTTTTGTAGGCACAAATGCTTCTTTTCCCATTCTTCTCTTCAATGAGTACTGATGCCCAGTATTTATTGCTAGCATCAATTTGGAGGATTCTCGTGCCATTCGTGGGAATCTGCAGTGTTGGAAGTGACAATGCTTTTGCTTTAAGTGATCTGACTGTTGTAGTTTGCTTTTGTGTCCACTGTGAAGGATTCTCCTTGAGCATGAGTCTGAGAGGATTTGACATTTTGGTGAGATTCGGAAGGAAATCTAACAAGTAATTGATAATACCAAGGAACTGTTGAATCTGCTTTCTGGTGAGATTTTCGTCTGGGAAATCTTGAAGTGCTTGACCAATATCGGGTTGGGCCACATATTTTCCTTCTTTTAAATGCATACCAAGAAAGTCAATTTCTGGGGTTCCTATTGTCATTTTCTTTTCTAATAGCATGATTCTGAAAATCTTGCACTATCTGCTGGAAGTAAAGTTGTATAATTGTCTTTCAAAATATATTGCCGAAAAAAATATATTTATTTATATATAATCATTGTATATAATATGCAAAATAGGAGGTGGAGGTGTTATGGTTGAGGACCTGTTTGTAAATATTTATTAGTTTAGTACCTAATTGATAAATACTGAAATATACCAGTGGCTTTGTTAAATAGTTGATGAAGGGAAATTTTAATTGAAGCGTCAGGTGTAAGATTGAAGAAATATATAAATAATAATAATAGCATTCTACGAGAAAAAAATTAAAAAAGAATTTAATTTTTAATCAACCCGTTGTTCGGCTGTATTTAATGCATGTCATGATTAAAGTCTATATTGCGTGCTCCTCGTTGCATGTAATTGCAGGGAACCCATCGAATCAATCAATAGTGTGACGCGGTGTAGAAAGTCAGTCAACCGTGCAAGATGAAAAATCAAAAATTGAAAAATGTAAAGAATGTGTCACATCGACACGGATTGAATGGAAGATAATTTTGTGATTTAATTTTTTTGGTTTTAACCAATACTTTCAAGGCGGGTTGGATGGAAAATAATTTTTACGCGTTGTAGAAAAATAAGCCTTTATGCCGCGCAATTTCAAAGCAACCAGCAGAAGACTCGGAAGTGGCATGAAAGTATTGGTTAAAAGAAAAAAAAAATCACAAAATTATTTTCCATCCAACCCACCTTGAAAGTATTGGTTAAAACCAAAAAAAAAATTACAATATTATTTTCCATTTAACCCGTGTTGATGTGACGTATTCTTTACATTTTTCAATTTAAAAAAAAAAATTGATTTTTCATATTGCACGGTTGACTGACTTTTTACACCGCGTCACACTATTGATTGATTCGATGGATTCCTTGCAATTACGTGGAATGAGGAGCACGTAATATAGACTTTAATCATGACATGCATTAAATGCAGTCGAACAACGGGTTTATTAAAAATTAAATTCTTTTTTAATTTTTTTCTCGTAGAACGTTATTATTATTATTATTATTATTATTATTATTTATATATTTCTTCAATCTTACACTTCACGCTTCGATTAAAATTTCCCTTCGTCAACTATTTAACAAAGCCGCTGGTATACTTCAGTTTCTATCAATTAGGTACTAAACTATTAAATATTTGCAAACAGGTCCTCAACCATAACACCGGCACCTCCTATTTTGCATATTATATACAATGATTATATATAATTAAATATATTTTTTTCGGCAATATATTTTGAAAGACACAACTTTTACTTCCAGCAGATAGTGCAAGATTTCAGAATCATGCTATCAGAAAAGAAAATGTCAATAGGAACCCCAGAAATTGGCTTTCTTGGTATGCATTTAAAAGAAGGAAAATATGTGGCCCAACCCCATATTGGTCAAGCACTTCAAGATTTCCCAGATGAAAATCTCACCAGAAAGCAGATGCAACTGTTCCTTGGTATTGTCAATTACCTGTCAGATTTCCTTCCGAATTTCGCCAAAATGTCAAATCCTCTCAGACTCATGCTCAAGGAGAATCCTTCATAATAGAGGCAAAAGCAAACTACAACAGTCAGATCACTTAAGGCAAAAACATTGTCACATCCTACACTGCAGATTCCCTTGAATGGCACGAGAATCCTCCAGATTGATGCTAGCAATAAATACTGGGTAGCAGCAGTACTCATTGAAGAGAAGAATGGAAAAAGAAGCATTTGTGGCTACAAAAGTGGCAGATTCAAAGAATCCAAGGTCCATTATCACTCCACATTTAAAGAAATCATATCTATAAAGTATGAGATTTAGAAGTTCGAGTTCCATCTTTTTGGACATCACTTTATTGTGGAACTGGATATGGCAGCCTTTGATCAGATGCTAGATATCACGAAAAAGACTGTTCTAAACCCACAGCTACTCAGATGGTCACAGTGGTACTCCTTCTCCACAAGGCATATAAAGGGACAACACCTACAAGAATCATACTGCACCCTGTTAAAGAAATTCAGATGATGAATCTTGGACCATCCGATGATCCCAGAATACCTTCAGGACGACGAGTGTTTTACCAAGATCCTCCCATCTCTGCCAAAGGCACCCCTTGATATAAAACCCTTTTTTAATCGCCTCCTGACATTACCACCAGACCTGACCCGCCCAACTGATATTATCCAATCCCTTCTAGAGTACCAGAGAAACCGTTATAAATTCATTGACCCTCCTCAGGCTTTTATCGCTGAAGACCTCCCAATAGACATGGCATTCCAAGGACTTGTCTCATCCCTTCCTAGGAAATGCAAGACAAGCTCACCGTCTTCTCCATTCTGGCAAGGGCAAAAGAAGAACTTTTTAAGTTCCAATCCATCATCATCAGAAGACACAATGACTATGCCATCTCCATAGGAATTAACCCAGACTACCCCTTCCTACAGCTTTTTTCCTTCCCATTCCTAGAAAATATTCCAAAAGAGGTAATCCCATTTGTTTGGTACCCAACCCAGCGTTACACTGTTGCCTTTGAATTTGACACCTATAATCTAAAAAAATATATTCAGCAATGTATTTCTTGGATGAACATAGGAGAACTAGAGAGCCTTACCTACATTTTCACTCTCTAGAGACACTAAAAACCATTCTCACCTGGTTCCTTCCCCTTGAGAAATGGCAGGAACTCATAGAGCCACTACTAGGCTCCCGTTTTCGTGATACCTTTGACATTTTCTTTCTCCACCGAAAGTATTAATGTCAGGAGGGTGTCCTAACCTTCATTCCCACAGTGAAAATCTTCAAAATATTACAATACTAGCTGTATAAACTAATTTTCCCCAAGTACAAGGAGTTCAGAGAATTGTTGCAGCAGGTTGCCAATGAGAATGACATTGAAGTTGAAATACCACTCCCACCGTATGTCACTTATCCGTGGATATACTATCTCACTGAGTACAAAAAGAAGCTTTGGGAAAACCTCGATCATTACAAAGGAATGGAATCATGGCGATGGCGCCAGTTTGATTAAAGGATTATCAACCTTGACCAAGGTTTTCTGGATGACTCCTTTGAAGTTTCGACCAGCCCCTATTGGCAGTACCAGGTTGTAGGAGAAGTACCTTACGTTGACTATGACCCAAGATTCTTCCAAGAATATGGCTATGATGAATTTGAGAAAGACTGCGAACGTTTCTTACTACAAGGGCGACCCAGAAGATTACTGGAAAATAAGTGAAATCGGTTTCAGATTGCTGCAAATACCGACCACCTCAGCCTCAACCGCCACAACAATGATCCATCACGCAAAAATAGTCCATGAAGAATTGATTCTTCATGGATCCCGTAGACCCACAACCACCACAACAGCATGAACAATGACTCCAAATTTCCCATGAGTGTCTATTAAATAATTATGTGTGTATTGGTGTGTTTACAGTGTGTTTACAGTGTGCTTCATTATGATGTAAGGCTTATGTAGACATGTTGCAGACATTATGATGTCATGCCTAAGTCATGCTTAAGTCACTCGGAGATATTTTAAGCAATAATGGTGTGTAATAATGACCAACGAGAATTTTGGGCATTAGCATGGTGTGAATAGTGATTTTGGATGGCTATAAATACCACCCCCATGATATTTGCCTACACACTTCACTTCATGACAAATTCTCTCATTTTTTCTCTTGTAAAAATATTTCCTTATGAAATATATTACAAGTTTCTAAATATTTTCTAATTCTCTCTCTACTCCAAGTGATTAGCTAGTTCAAAACTAGCAACTCCATACTAATACTACGCAATGACAGGAGTTATATGCTCTGCAGTTGCCACCCTCGGTGGATCCTCTGCATCAGAAACTCCCTACATTGTTATACTGACCAAATGATCCCGAGGAAATATAGCATCTCAGTTTGCTCACGTTCATAGCCGAACCTTCATGGTTCTATAATATGTTAGGCCAGGTCCATAACAGTCAGGCCCTTTTGCTCGCCATTATCGCAAGAGGCGTCCAAGCTTGAGCAACAGCTAGAATACCTTGGACCTGTACCTACTTGTTATAAACTGTAAAGCTAAGTGTGAAGTGGCGATTGCGTTCCTATTACGCCCTTAACAAACATAGCGCTACAAAGACAACATTTTGCATTCCACAACACCGTGTTATGATTACGTCAACTGCTTGGTAGTTATTGAGGAAAACTCCATGTTATGATTTCACAAGCTTGATCTCAAGCTAAGCTTTCATAGTTTCATTTTTTTGGTTCATATTTTCATGGCATTATAATATATAGGCAATGTATAGTATACTTGCCATTATTAGCTTAAAAAGCCTTGTTAGACATGAATTGTGACTTGATGTCAAAAAAAGACATGAATTGTGACTAGAATACCTTGATCAGTGCCTATATATATTGTCTATAAATTTTAGGCATTAAAATTCAGGCTTTGAAGTTGCAACTCCGATCCTACAATACTCTCTTGTATATGCTTTGCTTTGGCTTAATTAGGCGAAAGGAGTTATATAAATTATTAAAAACAAGTAGGGCGGTCTGCGCTTGCGCTGCAGTCATCTTCTTATTAGGGCTATATTTTTTGTAGTTGTTTAAGTCGATTAGTAAGAAGATATTGCATTGGCTGTAAGTTAATCAGTTAAGAGAAACTCATACTAACAAACAAATAATTCGCATATATAAAGCAAAACACATGACCTCTCTTTCATTCTAAAACCTAAATTATATTTCATCTCTAGGTAATTCATCAAAATAAAAGCTAATATTAATTGTTGTTTGAAATGTATGTTGATTATCAAAAAAAACATAGTACGCTAGTACACTGTCATTTTTTTAATCTTAATTGCAATTGTTAAATTAATTAACTCGGGTAGGTGGAAGAATTTGCTTTCTGCATAAGGGAAGCCTAATTTTCTGTAGTCAAGGAGCATGTATAGTTGTCGTAGGAAAGTTGAATTAGTTGAGAGCTGATCGGTCGTTGATCAAATCACAAGATAAATCCCCACAAACCAATAACTAATAGCTAGGGCAAGTAGGGGTCGAATCCCACAGAGAAGGTGGAAACAAATTAAATCCAAATCACACTTAAGAAAGTCTTACCAAAGGGGATTTTTATGGGTTTTTCAAAATAGACAAATCAAACTAAAAACCAATGAAATAAAATAAAACTAAAGATTAAGAAAATAGTTTGAGAAAAACAATGGATTAAAAACATACTTCTTCTCCTTTAGGTAATTATTTTGATCTAATAAATCATGGATCATGGACACAAGACATGAATTTGACTTAAATTGCAATCAATTAAGAATCATAAATTACCCCAAATCGATATATAGCCTAAAACGTAGACATCAATTTTCATTGGAATAAAGTAATCCTCTTAACATCTTAAACAACTCCACTTGAATAATTGGTATAGGAACAGACGTAATGCTAATTCCAACATGCTAATAAGATTAATCCGCATCTCGCTAAAACTAACCTCTAATATTCTGATCCGGGTTCCAGCCCTTCCTAGAATAAGCATTAAGATTATTCTTTCCACATGCATGATAAATCAATACCAAACTCATCTACATCTATTTCCAATTCGGCCTATAGATTTCAATAAGGTTTGATAATCCCATTGAATTCTAGAATTCCTAGAATTACAATTGTCACTTGGACCAACATTGACTCCATTCGAGACAACTTGAATCTAACTATAGCATTCATAAATCTCAAGATAAGTTGGCCACCAAATCCATCAAAACATGAACACATAAGATGAAGCATAGGGATAAGAAACATATTCAAACAGAAAAATCAAATTATTAAGAACAAAAGTCTCACCATAGATTCATTGATCAAAAATACCTAAGGAAAAGAAGTATAAGAGTTTACCTACTCATGGATTGGAAACAATCCATGAGAGGTTGGAAAACTTACAACGAAAACAGGAAGAGAAGAGGGAGGCGGCGGCCTCCTCTTCAAAACCGCAAATCCTTCGAAAATAAAAAGAGATAAAAACTATTCTATGTGTCTAGGGTTTCTAGGATAAGAGGGTTTATATAGGGGGTTGCCTAGGGTTTAATTTAGAGTTGTAGCTGACTTAAACTAACCCTAGGGACGTTCTGGGCTGTTCTCCATATCTTCAAGCTGACCCAAATAGATTATATGGGCTCAATTGATCAAAAACGCAAGTCAGGCCCAAAACAGATTCTGTCCGCAAACTTCAGGGGCATTTTCGTCCATGAAAACGTCAGATCTGGGCTTCGACCAAAACATTAAAGTTTTAGCTCTTGGAGTTAGTTTTCCAATGCATGTTCATACGCCTCGTTTGGAGCTCTGGATCAAACGTTATGGCTGTTTTACCGAACTGTCGCCAAATCTGGAAAGTATTGAAGTAGCTTCAAGAGGAAGTGACATGAAGTGTCGACGCTGGCTGCTGGGCGCGCGCGGGACAAGGACCCCGACTCTACCTGGGCGCCCACATGGTTGCCTTGAGCACCCATGTGGTTTGCTTGAGAACCCAGGTGGGTAGTGTCACGACTCCAGCTGGGTGCCCACATGGTTTGTCTGAAGACCCATGTGTTTCGCCTGATCACCCAGATGGGCTGTGTCAAAGCTCATCACCTTGACATGTCTTCTTGCCTTGAACTTGTCTTTGCTCCTTTGCCTTGAAAACACCAAGCAATCAACTTTATGACTTTGATAAGCATAAAATTGACTCTTCAAGCTCTTCAATCACGAACATGATGGCTCCATTCTTCAACCAAAACTTCCTTGGAAAGTATTTGTGTCATAAATCATCCAAAAAGGCTCTATAAAGGTACAAAATTGGTGATTTTGCACTTTTCTTCTTGTCAACACCTATGAACACAATTATAACCAATATAAGGCATAATCAAGCATAAAACACTCAAAAAGCATATGAAAAAGCTAATAAAAAGGTGTATGATTTTGGTCTAATCATATTTCCCCCACACTTAAGCTTTGCTAGTCCCTAGCAAACTAGTGCTAAAAATCCTAAGAAAACAAAAGTTAGTCCTAAACTAAACAATGTATTGATTCCACTTTCGTAGGTGTACGGCGGCACTTAGCTCGTGACGCAAGCCATTTCAACCTAAGACTGATAGAGGTACTTAGGAGGTGTGATGTCACCTGAGGGTTTTCTTAACTAGAACGACACCCACAAACATTATGAAAACATTGACTAGAAACATCAAACTTTAGAAAACAGAGTACTTCTTAACAAATTAAGAATTTAATCTACATTTTCTAATCAAATGCAATATAAGTTAGTAAAAATACAAAGACCATAAGATTCAAATCAACTATGCACAAACTCACTCCAATCAATAATGTAAGTTCTAAGATCAACATACCTTTGATGATTTTGACAAGGAAAACTCACCATAAGCTTGTATTTACATCTATTTCCAAATAAAAAG
>AWUE01017487.1:0-10846 GCA_001974825.2 Corchorus olitorius
TGAAATTAAACCTAATCAAACTAGCAATTAAAATCAATCAAGAGAACAATCAAGAAAATTAAAGAAACAATTAACAAGAAAGCAGTGAATAATCAAGAAAACAATTGATAAAAACCTCCAACATAGAATTAATATCCCTCTTGACAATTATAACATGGATCATTGATATCTAATAATTATGAAATCATAGAATAGCTTGTTGGAATTAATTCCTAAATCACCTTAATTAGGTAAGATTACTCGTCAAAGCTTAAATTACCCCTTTTTCCTCCTAACTAATCAATTAGCTGTCAAGCCTTAAAGATTTGTTAGGAATCAAAGCATTAAGAACTAGTAATTTATACAAGCACAAAGAGCAATTTCTCACTCAAAGTTCCTTATCTCCCTTGGAAGGGACTTCCGTCCTCCCCCAATTGCTACAAACAACCAAGCCGGAACGTCAATCCTCGACTTGATCTAGCTAATGTTAACTTAATTTATCATGAAAGTGCCGGCTCAATCAATCAAAACAAGCAACATAGAATTAAAACAGAGATCAAAAGAATACTCTAACAATTATCATATCTAAGCACAAAATCTCACCAATATATAAGTTAAGAGATCAATTAAATTCTATATTGGAGTAAAGAAAAGGATTACTCACTCATAAATTGAGTGAGCATCCAAAGAATAAGAAGAAAAACTTATCTTATGGAGGGGAAGATAAGTTTTGTCCTCCAAAACTTCAACAATTCTACAAAATAATTTCTAGATCTACATGTACTAAAAACCTAGACCTAAGGTGCCTATTTATAGTGGAAATAACCCTAGAAATTCCAATCCTAACTTGGAAAGAAGTCTAGGACGGTTTAAGGGTCTAACTTGGACTCCAAGTTGAATTAAAAGTTTTCCTAGAGTAGAATCCAAGTCAAAATAGGATCCTGAATTTTTGCTGAATTCGTGCAGTGACTTCGACGGCATTTTTGGGCTTGAAGATGGCAGAACTGGGTATTGGACTTCAAAAGAAAGTTGTAGATCTCGAAGTCAGCTTTCCAACGAGTACTCATGGGCTTCAATCGGAGGCCTAAGCAGAAAGTTATGATTTTTCTACCAAAACTGCGTCTGAATCCTAATCCTGTTAGGACTAGAATCGGGAATCTACGGGATTTGGATATTTCCTTGGATTTAGGAGTCATTAGTTAGGATTTTAATTCCAATTAATATTTTATATGGGCTGAGTATTTTCCCACATAAATTATCCATAAATACCAAAGCTTGAGAACTTATCCATGGCTTGTCTTCAATTAAAGCTCCAATTTTCAATCCTTGCTTCTTGAAAATAATTCTTCAAAGTCTTCAAATCTCCAATTTGTCTTCAAATGGTCTTTAAACACGAACTTCGAATCTCCAAATTTATGCTCAAAATTGCTTTGCTAAAATCTGTGTAAAAAGTCATCAAAATAGCTCCAAAAGAAGTGAAAAATAACAATTTCTCAATTTCACATCACTTAAGAACTTAAAACACAAATATCATCAAAATAGCATATAATTAAGCATAAATAGATCAAAAAACATAGTAAAATAACCATAAAAATAGGGTTGTTTTTGGCTCAATCAGAAGGCTCGGTTTATGGAGCAGCATGAGGCGCGATATCTGAGTAATGAGGAACCATGTCTTCCTTTAGTGGGACTTACCGGTGCCACTAGCTATTCACCTCTAATGGTACGGAGACAGCTCGGGTCAACGCAGTATGTTCCCCTCACTCATGGGCTTTACAACATCGATTTTGGGTTCAAGACAGCCAAAGATAAGCTCAGAGCAAAGGAATTGGTTCAGAAGTATAAGGGGGCCCATTTTATAGGCACCGGGATATACACAGATAGAACAGAGCCCGAGTACCCGGAATGGCAGAAGATGAGGACCAAGAATTTGGTCTTACCCCCCAAAAGAGATCAGAATCATCCCACGGGACCTGATGGAAAGGATATTGTGCTCACTTTATCACTTGAAGTGAAGAGGTTGAGAGAAGGAGCGGTAATAAAAGAAATGGATATGGATAAGCAAAGATTGATTCGGGAGAAATCAGAGGTGGTGAAGGAAAGAAAGATGTACAAGGAAAAGGTCAGGGTAGCCGAGAGCCAAGTTGCCTTAAAACAGCAAGAAGTGGAGGGTTTGCAAGAGAAAGTTCAGATTGGCAAAGATGACCTAGAGCTGGAAAAGGAATTGCATAAGGAGACCTTCAAGGTGTCCGAGAGTAGAAACAGATCTTGGAAAAGGGCAAAGAAAGAGTTGAAATTGGAAGCCGCAGCTAACAGAGAGGTGGTGGAACTCCTGCATCGAGACCATGAGCGGGAAATGAAGAAGCAGAAGAAAGAAGCAAGCGATCGGGAAGCAAAGTACCTCCAGCACATTGTAGAGTTGACAGAGCAGAACATCAAACTCCGTTTGGAAAAAGGCTGATGAGGTATTGAAGGGAAGCCGATTGCAAGAAAGCTGCAAAAGGTTGAGCAGGAGCTAAAAATCATTAAGGAAGCAAATGGGGTTAATGCAAAGGAACGCGATAAGGCTTTGGAAGATTTAGTTGAGCTTCGGGCAACTTACAACTATATCTATCAGAAGTATGAGGTTTTGAAATAGGGGAATGATGGTAGATGCACATTTTGGAAAGAGAAGTGCTTGGCAAAGCTGGATGACGTGGGTAGGATGATTGTACAAGTTGAGCTAATGGAGGCAAGGGCAAAGTGGCTTCGACCTGCTGTGATGCCTTTTGACTGCTGTGGGTGAGAACTTGCCAAATTCCTAGGGGACGCTGCAAAACAATATAGGATGATTATCCAGTTTTATAATCATGGTTTGATATGTTGGCAGGATAATTAAAAAATGATGTATTAAACCCTTTATGGATGGATGTATTAAGACTCCTTAATAATCATGTTATTAATCAAATGTCTTTGCTTTTATCCTTAAAGATGTTACGGGATGGATCTTTATAATTTGCATTCATTACACAAGGGAAAAATTTCAATTAGATACTGGATGGTGGTAATTGAAATTCGGATGTGGGAAAGATAGTTTACAAGATCTTGGTGGAAGATTCCGAAAGATATTTTAAGTTGTCTTCCCAGAGTTTATAAGCATTCTCACATAGCATTCATCATGCATATTCACGCACCCCAACAAATGAAGGATTCTAACTGGACACTAGTTTGAGGCAGTTAAAATCCGGATGTGGGGAAGTGAATTCATAAAACTTCGATGGAAGATTCCGGGTTGTTTTGTGTGTTTCATTTTCCTATGGCATTGTAATAAAATTGTAAGATATATTTGTGGATGTATCTCTAATTCATGGTTCTTCTAATAATAAAGGTATCAAGATAGCCCGACCAAAGAAACAACATCAAAGAATTCGACAGTATAATACTAGGTCCAGTGCTAGAAAGATGGACGATCAAACTGCAGAGATTTAACGGCTAAAAGAAGAGATAGCTCACCGAGATGAAGAGGCGAAGCGTCGGGAAGAAGCTACCAATGCTCAAATGGAGCAAATGAGAGGCATGTTAATGCAGCTAATGAAAGGAAAATGTGTGGAAGGAAGCACCCAGAATGTGGAAGATTCGGCCGGAGGGATGCCGGTTGCAAGTGCAGGGATGACTGGGGTGGAAACCGAAAACACTAATCCTTTTGCATTCAGTGGAGCACCCTTCATGTTCCCACCACCAACATGAGCAACGACCAGGCCCGTGGTGTCGGACCCTCCGGCGTCTAGTGGCACATCATTTGGTTTCCCACCATTTTCGAGAATGGCAACTAGGCCAACTGTCCCTGAGACTCCGATGTCTAGTGGATTTCGGTTTGCCTTTCCACCACCACCTGGGGTGCCAGCCGGGTCTTTTAATCCTCTTCCCCCAAAATTCCATATTAGGGCATCTTCACAACAAGACTATTCTCAGTTGTACCTGCCAGGAATAGCTGCAACCAAGCCCATTGACCTCACATGAGAAGAAAGTTTGAGGAAGGAGGTAGAGGAGAAGAAGTTCTGGCAAAGGATCGAAGGAAGGATAGAGGATAGACTGAGAAGCATGGATTGAATTCAGGATCTCAGAATTCCTAGTGTCACAAGTACTGTAGTGGCTAAAGGAGTGATTATTCCTCCCAAATTCAAGATGCCAGAATTTGAGAAATATGATGGCATGAAGAACCCCAGAGATCACATACTCAGCTTCCAGAACAAGATGGCGCCCTTTTCAACCGATGACAAGTTTCTAATGTATAGCTTCATGTTCAGTTTGACTAGGTAAGCCATTACTTGGTATAACCAACTAGATCCAAGGAGCATTCAAAGCTGGAGTGATATGACAAAAGCTTTCCTAGACACTTCAAGTATTTGATGGATCTGGCCCCCACTCGGGACATGTTGACAAACATGGCAAGAAAGCCCGACGAATCATTGACAGCCTATGGACAACGTTTCAGAGAAGTGGCGTTGATGGTGCCTGGGCTCCCCGAAAGGGAAGTGAATTCTTTATTCCTAAGAACCCTGCCCAAGGAATACGTCAAGGCGCTACTCCCGAAAATGACGGAGTCGTATTCTAGTTTGATTATGACTGGGGAAGCCATGGAAGCCGCAATGAAAATGGGGTACATGGACGATGTGAGTGAGCATGCCAAGAGGGGCCAGAGGAAGAAGGAAGGAGAGGTACATTCGGTGGGAGAAACAGATTTCAGGCCTAGGAACCAGGGACAACAATATTACCCAAGAAACTACGGGTACAACTACAGGCCTAGAGGATACTATCATTAGTATCCGGTGAACTCCTACTATACTCAGCCTTCAGGGGATGTCAGTGCTGTTGGGGGAGTGCCATTCCAACCAAGGCCGCAAATTCAGCATCCTAGTGCGCCACTTGCAATTCAACAGAAAGATCCAGCGAACTGGGCATGAGGCAAAGACCCAGCAAGTGGAAGAATCCCAATTGATTGATCTCGTACACTTATACTGAGTTGCTTCCACAATTGGTACAGCAGAACTTGTTGCAAAGATTGCCATTTTCAAAACCTATGCCAAACCCAGCAACAATACTACCCACACACATGCAAAGGCCGGTCGCTCCTGTAGTTGTGATACCTCCACAACCGTTCCCCTACAAGGATAGTCATCAGGTACCGTGGAGGTATGACTGCAAAGTGGTTACACCATCAGGAGAAAGCAGCTCAGCAAATGTGACCGGCGTTGGAAGAATGACAAGAAGCGGACGAGTATACTCGCCAGAGATGACAGAATCGGTTCAGAAGAGGAATGAGGAAATCGTGATACCGGAAACAAACATGCGGGAGTCAGAGATGGTGGTTAGACCTAGAGAGGAAGAAACAGTTGAGAAACCCGTGTCAGAGCATGAAGAATGCGAATTTCTGAAGATCATTAAGTAGAGCAAGTACCGGGTAATTGAGTAGTTAAATAGGTTGCCTGCCACGATTTCTATTCTTAGCCTGCTATTGAACTCTGAGGCACATCGAAAGGCATTGTTGAGAGTTTTAAATCAATCATATGTGTCTCAGAATATTAGTGTTGCTGATCTGGATAACATGGCGGGAAACATATCAGCACACGGGTTCATAGCCTTTGCTGAGAAGGATATCCCAAAAGGAATGAGAAATAGTATAAAGGCATTGCATATCACGATCAGATGTCAAGAGGTGAGCATGGGCAATGTCTTGATTGACAACGGTTCCGCCCTGAATATTGTACCCCTTAAGATGCTGAAGAGATTACTGGTAGATGAAGCCCGCATCCAAGCCAATCACCTAATCGTGAAGGCTTTTGATGGCACCAGGAGGAGTGTCATAGGAGAGGTGGAGATAACCATTGAAGTAAGAGGAGTACCATTCCCCTTAGTGTTCCAAGTTCTGGATATACAACACCCTTCCTGTTCATGCCTGCTGGGAAGACCATGGATACACCAGGCAGGGGCCGTCCCATCAACCTTACATCAAGTGGTCAAATTCCTTACCCCGGAAACGTTTGTCGAGGTCAAAGGGGAAGAGGATTTTGTAGTAGCGAGCACAATAGGTTTTTCCTATGTTGAACCACTAGAGGGGTCGTATGAATGCTCCCTCAGGACTTTTGAGGTTGCCGAGGTTATCCCAAAAACCATGATGGACCACTCTGTCATGAGTATCAGGTGCATGATGAGGAAAGGATTCGAAGAAGGAAAAGGACTAGGAAGGGACTTGCACGGGATTACATAGGCTGTTGAAATACCTGTGCATGAGGGCCCCTTTGGATTGGGTCAAGCGGACAGCTAAGGACTGGGCAGAAGTTGAAGAGAGATTGAAAAACATAAAGCTAGCGAGGATGGGACACAGAGTTGAAGAAGAGAAGATGAGATTCCCATCTTTGTTTGAAACTTTCAAGTCAGCCGGTTGGGTCAACAGTGACAGGTCAGAGGAAGAGCCAGAGATAGTGAAGAAGCTGCAAGATCTGGATGTCAATGCTGTCTAAGATGATGGTCAGGAGGAAGATGATTGCCCATGGATTCGCGAGTTAGCCCCAGGAGAGGTTTTGAGTAACTGGGTAGAGTATGAGAGAGCGGTCTTTGTTGATGACTCAGAGATGTAATAATCTTTAATCTTGAAACTAGTACCCCAAAAGAATGTCTATGACAGTACCATGTTCGAATTTCTCTTTTCAAAATATCAAACTATCATATGTTCACTTTTCTTTTAAGTTAATAAAATACACCGCAAAGTTTCATCCACACATCTTTTACCATACTTTCATTTTCATTTTTTCATTCATTATTAGCTATATATATATTCTTTTCTTTGGTATATATATTTTTGTTGTTTTATTTCTCAGGCCGACTGACGATGAATGCAAAGACGCTCGTGACGAGCCATGGTTCGACTTCGAGAAACCGGTTTTTACCGACGAGCCCGAAGATGAAGACATTCAGGACCAGACCTTACCCCCAGACCTTTTAAGATTGGTAGAACAGGAGGAAAAGCAGATATTGCCACATAAGGAGTTCACAGAATCGATTAATTTGGGTACGGAGGAAGAACCCAGGGAGGTCAAGATCGGCACTACTTTGTCGGAGGAAGAGAGACAAGAGTTGATAGATTTGTTGAAGGAATATGCCGATGTATTTGCATGGTCGTATCAAGATATGCCAGGTTTGGATCCGAAAGTGGCAGTACACAAGTTATCTATCAGACCAGAATGTAAGCCGGTTCAACAGAAGCTAAGGAGAATGAAACCGGATATGCTGTTAAAGATTAAAGAAGAAGTCAAGAAACAGCTAGATGCAGGGTTCTTGGAGGAAGCAAAATACCCAGAATGGCAAGCAAATATAGTCCCAGTATGAAGAAGGATGGAAAAGTTAGAATGTGCGTCGACTATAAAGACTTGAACCAAGCTAGCCCGAAAGATAATTTCCCTCTGCCACATATTGATGTGCTAGTAGATAACACTGCGGGCTTTTCACTATTCTCGTTTATGGATGGATTCTCAGGATATAATCAGATAAAGATGGCTCCAGAAGATCAGGAGATGACTGTGTTTGTTAAGGCCTGGGGAGTGTTTTGTTACAAGGTCATGCCATTTGGACAGAAGAATGCCGGACCAACATATCAGAGGGCTATGGTGAATTTATTCCATGACATGATGCATAAGGAGATTGAAGTATACGTTGATGATATGATTGCCAAAGCTCGGTCAGTGGAGGAGCACATAGTAAATTTAAGAAAGCTTTTTGAAAGACTTCGAAAGTTCCAGCTTAAGCTCAACCCGGCAAAATGCACTTTTGGTGCCACGTCAGGGAAATTACTCGGATTTGTAGTAAGTGGAAAGGGAATTGAGTTAGATCCGGATAAAGTGAGGGCCTTTCAAAACTTACCCTCACCAAAGAACTAGAAAGAAGTTAGATCATTTCTGGGTAGATTGAACTATATAGCTCGTTTCATCTCTCAATTAACCGGAAAGTGTGATCCGATTTTTAAGTTGCTTAAAAGAAAAATCCAGGAGAATGGGATAAAGATTGTCAGGCTGCTTTCGATAAAGTTAAACAATATCTATCCAACCCACCACTGTTAGTACCACCAGTGAGAGACAGGCCAATAATTTTATATCTTACAGTTTGCGAGAATTCGATGGGATGTGTGCTGGCCCAACAAGATGAAATTGGAAAGAAGGAACATGCAATTTATTATTTGAGCAAGAAATTCACCGATTATGAGGCCAAGTATTCGGATTTGGAGAAGATGTGTTGTGCGCTTGCTTGGGCGGCTCATAGATTAAGGCAGTACATGCTCTATCACACCACTTGGTTGGTCTCCAAGTTGGACCCGATCAAGTACGTGTTTGAGAAGCACGGATTATTAGGAAGGATCGCTAGATGGCAGGTTTTGTTGTCCGAATATGACATAGTGTATGTGTCTCAGAAAGCCATTAAAGGAAGTGCGGTAGCAGAATTCTTGGCCGACCGAGCTAGCAAAGATTATGAACCAGTACATTTCGAGTTTCCAGATGAAGACTTGATGGCAATATGTCAAGTAGAGGAGGCGAAAGAAGAAGAAAACACATGGAAAATATACTTTGGTGGGGCAGCAAACCTGTCAGGGCAGGGGATAGGTGCAGTATTGATATCCCCAGAAGGCAATTATCTCCCAACTACAGCTCGTTTAGAATTTCCAGCCACAAATAATGTATCGGAATATGAAGCCTGCATTTTGGGAGTTCAAATGGCCTTGGATTAAGAAGTAAAAAGGATGGAGGTATATGGTGACTCAGCCTTGGTGATTTCCAAATGAGAGGATATTGGGAAACAAAAGACCCAAAGTTAATTAAATACCGAGATCATATAGCAGGATTAACCAAGTTCTTTGAAAAGATCACATTTCATCATGTGCCTAGAGAGGACAATCAATTGGCAGATGCGCTAGCAACCCTCTCTTCCATGTTCAAGATAGGGACCAGCACTGAGATCCGACCAATCCAAATCCAGATGAAAGACTCCCCAGCGCATGTAATGAGTGTGGAGGATGAAGTATATGGGAATCCATGGTATTTTGACATCCTCCAATACATAAACCACCAGAAGCATCCAGAACATGCCACAGAAAATGACAAGAGGGTGATTTGAAGTATGGCGATGGGTTATCTATTAGAAGGTGACATCTTGTATAAGAAAAGTCGAGATCAAACATTGCTCAGGTGTGTATGTTCAGCAGAGGCCAGGAAAATCATGGAGGAAGTTCACGAGGGATCATGTGGGAGCCACGTCAGTGGACATAAAATGGCGAGACAGGTCATGAGAGCAGGATACTACTGGTTAATGTTAGAGGCTAATTGCATCAAATATGTCACGAAGTGTCATAAATGCCAGATCTATGCTGACCAGATTCATGTGCCTCCAAATCCATTGCACGTGATGTCAGCCCCCTGGCCATTCTCAATGTGGGGCATAGATGTGATTGGGGTTATCAATCCCAAAGCTTCGAATGGGCACAGGTTCATACTGGTCGCAATCGATTACTTTACGAAATGGGTCGAAGCAGCTTCTTATGCAAGCGTTACCCAGGCAGTGGTCACCAAATTCATCAAGAAAGAAATCATCTGCCGATATGGGTTGCCCGAAAGGATCATTACTGACAATGCATCCAACTTGAACCAAGGACTGGTAGAAGAGACGTGTAAACAGTTTAAGATCGCACATAATAACTCCACCGCATATAGACCTAAGATGAATGGAGCGGTAGAAGCAGCCAATAAGAATATCAAGAAGATTGTAGAGAAAATGACTGAGACATACAAGGATTGGCATGAGAAACTCCCTTTTGCTCTTCACGCTTATCGGACCTGTGTTAGGACCTCAACTGGGGCAACTCCGTACTCATTGGTATATGGAATGGAAGCAGTGGTACCCATCGAAGTAAAAATACCTTCCCTGCGGGTATATCGGGAAACTAAGCTAGAAGAGTCTGAATGGGTCCAAGAGAGATACGACCAACTTAACTTGATCGATGAAAGAAGGCTAATAGCTTTGTGCCACGGTCAGATGTACCAAAAGAGGATGGAATGGGCATTCAACAAGAAAGTACGCCCATGAGAGTTCAAAACAGGAGATTTGGTGCTGAAAAAGATTATACCTGAGCAACGTGACCCAAGAGGTAAATGGGCACCGAATTGGGAAGGCCCATTCGTTGTAAAGAAAGCATTCTGAGGTGGGGCGTTAATTTTACAAGAGATGGATGGAGAAGAATTCCCAAGACCCATCAACTCTGATGCGGTCAAGAAATATTATGCTTAAAAGAAAAAAAACTCAGCCTAAAAAAGAAAGAGGTTGGAAAAAGAGAAAGTAAAATAGGGAGGGATCCGAGTTGAAAACCCGCAAAGGGCAGCTTGGGTCCATCGGGGGTCACTTGAGTAGAAAACCCGAAAAGGGCGGCTCAAGTGAAGGATGGAAAAGGAGGAGCTTGAGTCGAAAACGCGAAAAGGGCGGCTCAGGTAGAAGATAGGAGGATATAGTCTGCTAGCAACATTTCAAGAAAGTATCCTAAGGTCAAAAGGGTAAGGATCTGGTCGAGACTGAGTTGGGTAGGCCAGCATCAAAACTAATCTCGACGAACCCTTGGCAAACATCACAAAATCGTCGTCGGAGTATTCATCGACATGAGGTTCTATCTCTTCAAACACCGCCTTATTGGTACTCATATATATACATATTAAATTCTTTGTTATATGCACTTTTGTTTCTATTATTTGTACTAGTTCTTAATCAATAAAATTTCAAAGTTTTTAGTAACATTTGTTTGATTTTTGCATCACTGTGGTTTTTCTTTCAAAATTTATTAAAAACCTACATGGGA
>AWUE01017493.1:0-13582 GCA_001974825.2 Corchorus olitorius
TTTAAGCATAGGCCGAGTTAACATGTACTTCACTATATCAGTTTTGGCAATAATACACACATTAAAATAGAGCATATAATGGCGTAATTTTATTGCTGCAAAATAAAGTGATAGACAAAGATTTTCAATCAAACTATATCTATTCTCAACATCGGTGAGAGTCCGACTTAGATAGTACACTGCTTGTTCCTTTCCTCTTTCTACTTCTTGGGCCAACAAACATCCAATAGATGATGTTGTGGTCGAAATATATAAGTACAATGGTTTGTCTTTCCTAGGAGGAACTAAGACAGGTGGCGATGCTAAGTAATTTTTGATCGCCTCAAATGCTTCTTGGTGCTCGTCATTCCATTGGAACTCTTCTCCGTTTTTCAATCTCAACAGTGCTGAGAACACTTTGGTTTTACCAGCAGTGTTGGAAATGAATCTTCGTAAAAAGTTTATTTGCCCAAGGAATCGTTGAAGCTCCTTTTTAGTGGATGGCGCCTTAGCTTGCATAATAGCCTTTGCCTTGTTTTGGTCTATCTCAATGCCTCGTTGATGAACCAAAAACCCAAGGAAATTGCCTACACCAACACCAAAAGCGCACTTTAAAAGGTTCATTTTTAAGCCATGTTGTCTCATTCTTTCGAATGATCTTCTTAGATGATCGATGTGGTCTAAAGAATTATGGGATTTGACCACTACATCATCAATGTACACTTCCATAAACTTACCAATCATGTCATGGAAGATGGCATTCATCGCCCTTTGATAGATTGCACCAGCTATTTTTGAGTCCAAATGGCATCACTACCCACTCAAATGTGCCAATTGCACCAGGACATCGAAAAGCGGTCTTATGAATATCTTCTTCTGCTATGTAGATTTGATTGTAGCCACTATGTCCATCCATGAATGATAACATCCTATGTTGGGCGGCACCATCTACTAAGAGATCTGCAACAGGCATGGGATATTCATCTTTAGGGTGGCTGAGTTCAAGTTGCGAAAATCAACACACACCTAATTTTACCATTTTTCTTCACCACAGGTACAATGTTAGAAATCCATTCTACATACCTTGCAGTGCGGATAAAACCAGCTTTCAAAAGCCTCTCAACTTCCTCTTTAACTCTAAGAATGACATCATTTGCCATCCTTCTAGGAGGTTGTTGATAAGGGCGGTGTCCATCTATGATTGGGAGTCGGTGCTCAACCAATTCTCGACTTAAGCCAGGCATTTCATCATAGTCCCATGCGAAACAAGCTTTGTACTCTTTCAAGAGTGCGATGAATCGTGGCTTGTCTTCTTCGGCCAAGAGTTCACTTATGTAAACTGGCCTATGCTTGCCGTCGGTGCCAAGATCAATTTCAAGTAAAGGATCTTGTACTTCGGCTTTGAGATCATCAAGTTTCATGGGTGCATGGTCAAGTTCCTCCATGGTGATCTCATCTTGATTTTTATTTTGATTTTGAAAAGCCGCATTAGCTACTGGGGCGGCTAAGTCCTCTAGACATTGTAGTTTTTGTTCAAGTGAGTAGGCCTACAACTTCTTCAAAGTGTTGTTGGCCACTTCTACTTCTTCTTGGTGTGAATTCATGGAATCTCCTCAATGGTAGGAGAACAAGGAAGCGACCTATAAGGGATTATAGCATTTGGCCGCACAAGATTTTCCATAGCCTCTTTCAAGGCATCTTATTCAATCTCCTGTGTAGAAAGGATTGGTACTGGTCGGCCATACTTGTCTTGGCCCACAAATCTGACTGGTTCGGTGCTACCGTCATAAAATCTCACATCAACTGCATGAGACTCAACTTTGAAAGGTTTGGTATCTGCCTCCACCACTTCAACCTCTTCACCATTCCAAAACATAAGCATTTGGTGCATGGATGATGCTACACACCAATTGGAATGAATCCAATCTCTTCCAAGCAAAGCATTGTAAGTTGAAGTTGAATCAACCACAAAGAATGCGGAGAGGGATGTCTTTGAACCAATGGTGAGTTGTGTGGGTAAGATTCCCATGGTTTCTTTGATAGCACCAGAAAAATCACTAACAGTAACATTGGACTTGATTAAGTCATCAGCGCATTTGCCAAGCTTCTTTAATGAGGAATGTGGCAAAAGATTAATTGTAGCACCATTATCAACTAGAACTCTATTCATAGGAATGCCATCAATATGCGCTTTGATATACAAAGGTTTGATGTGAAAAGTGGCTTGCTCATCTGGCTTGGTAAACACTATGGCTTTGGTGCCATCAATGTTGCCCCCCGAGTGTGCAATTTCTTCCTTTTGAGGTAGTTGAATGGTGCCATCATCATTCCCAAGTGGGAGTGGTTCATTAAGATCCACTTTTTCTTGTGTCTTAGCTGCAAAGGTGCAGGGCAAAATGAGTACCTTGCAAAGAAGATCAACTGTGAATTGACCAAAGACAATGGAATTTTCAGATTTTTCATTGAATTCATCTGCTTGCATGGTGTCACTTTCTTTCATAGTGTGATCTTCATCATTGAGGTTCGCATTTTCGGCCAAATTAGCCTCAAGTGCATCATCTTCTAGAATGGTAATATTCTCGCCATCTTCCAGAATATCCCCAAATGAACTTAGGTTCACAGAGAGGTTGTCAAGGTCATCTGCCCATTTGCGAGTGATAAGTGTAAGAATATGAGTGGCATCTTTGTCAATCTTGCTTCGCTCATCGGAAAGGTGATTTGCTTCTTCGAGATGTTCAGCTTCTTTCTTCTTGAAATTGACATGTCTTTCTTTCAAGTATGTTGTCTCAAGCAAAATTTCCGTTTTCCAATACTCTATGCCCTTCTTGACTATGTCATCAACGGTCATAGTGGTTTTGACTTTGAATGATGCCCAAGACTCAATTTCTAGCTCCAAATTTTCCAAGGAGCTTCGTGCAAAGTAATCGGATAGCCTTTTTTCCAAGTCACTTTCTGGTGCACAATCATTGTCTTCATCATCATTGGTGCCATCGTCACTTGCACCACCAATGTTGGGCATGGTGTTGTCTTCTGGCTCTTGCACTATTTGAGCGGCAAGTTTTCGATAGAAGATAATGGTCTCCATGTCAATTTTGCCTTCTCGAGCCAAATAGTTGATGTCAGGAGTGTCATGGCCAAGAGCTATTTCAGTCAAAGCACTGGCTCTAGCATCAAGTTCAGCTTCCTTCCAATCAAGTAGAAGAGCTTTTTCATCGAGCTTTGCACTTCTAATCAAAGCCTTGGCTTTCCATGGTTTGTAACCATTGGATACCAACTCTTCAATTGTTGTTGTTGAAGTGATGAAGTGTGGCATTTCTTGCTTAGTGATATTCTCATCAGTGCCACTTTCATATACTTTCATAGGAGCTTGTTCAATTTCCATCTCATTTCTTTCTTTAGCTCTCCTTCGAAGCTCACGGCGCCTCCAAGTCTTTCGATTTCTCTGAATGGGCTGGCTGGGGAACTTGGGATGTTGCACCCTTTGCCAAGTACCATTTTTAGCTTTTGGAGTCGGCCTCACCATCCTCGGCCGAAGGTTTTGAGTTGCATGCTTTTCTCTGAGTGCAACTTCTTTTTCAACAGCTAAGGTGCGGTACTCAACTTTCTTTTGATTCAACCAAGGCCTTAACTCATGCCATGATCTTTTTGCACCATGCTTGGTTGAACTTTTAGCCTCTGGATCAAGCTTTAAGGATTTCTTTGCCACTGATGGCACCACATTGGAGGATGATGGTGCCATTGCTGAAGGGGATGGCTTTTCATGCCATTTTTTGTTCTCTTCGTACGGAGAGTACCTCACACGAGCATCTTCTCTTGGTTTAGAGAGTCTTTGTGCTTTTCTTTTTGTTGGTGCGACTTCTTCGTCTTGGTGACGAGAAGCTGGTTCATGGAACTTCCTTCGAGGTGCACTCTTTGATTGTGGACTTCTAGGACGCATCAAATGTTCCATTGGATGAATGGGTGGAGGATACTCAACTTTTGTTCTCGGATTTTTGAGCCTCAATGCAATTGAATGTGGTGACAATGGCTTGGCGCGCTAAAAACCCAAAGGCTTTGGCTTAGGATCAACCTAGCCATACCTTTTCACTTTGGTGGTGAGGTAACCAGCTCCATTTTTGGACTTTGGTGCGTCGGCATTGGCATGCTCCATCACCGAATCCGTCACCTTTATTGTTGCATTTTCACCATCTTTTTCAATAGCTACACCTTTGGCCTTTTCTTCTTTTGTCAAGCGGCCATTTTCAGGGAGGTTGATTGACACTATATGGATGGGTGCGGGGAAAGGATCCTTGTCAACCCGCATCTCCTTTTTAGGTGCTTCAGGAAATTTGAGATAACCTTTTTCAATTTTCTCTTGCACCACCTTTCTGAAGACGGTGCAAGCATTGGTGGAATGTGTCCTCGAATCATGATATTTGCTATATTCTTTGTCTTTGATTTCGTCATGCGGAGGTATGACATGGCCTGGAGGAAGTTTGATCATTCCTGATTTATGTAAGAAATCAAAAATATCATCAGACTTTGAAACATCAAATGAGTAGGTGCGGCTCCCATCATATGGCTTCATTTCGGCTTGTTGCTGATACATCTTGGCAAATCTTTGCTGAGTTTGAGGATGTCCTACTCCAGTTTTCACCAAGGATGGGCATTCAATGGGGCGATCTACTTTCACCACCTCAGCTACACTAAGTTCATAATTTGGCTCCTGGTAGTAGGTGCCATAAGATGAACTTCTCCTTTCTGCCTCCTCCCGGAGTAGAGTTTCATATCTAGCAACTTTGGTTGACATTTCATAAAAGTCTCTGAAATCAACTCCCTCAAACTTCTTTCGAAGTTCAAGATCTAGGCCATTGTGTGCGAGGTGCACGAACTCTGCCTCTGAAAGTGGGGTGCAGCATCTATTTCTCAATTTCTTGAATCTAGCAAGATAGTCCTCCGCTGATTCTCCTTTTCTTTGATATAAGTGAGAAAGATCACCCACTGAAATTTCAGGTTTAGTTCTATAGAACTGAGTGTGGAAAACTCTCTCCATTTCCTCCCACGTTCTAACGGAGTTGGGTGGGAGATTAATGTACCAAGTAAATGCAGACCCAGTAATGGAGTGAGGAAATAGTCGTAACTTGTGGAAACCAGAACTTGCTTCTCCGCACTGGATGGTGAAGCGAGCAATATGCTCCAAAGTGGAGTGCTCACCAGAGATGCCCGAAAAGCAGGGATTGAACTCAGGGATTTTATATCCTCTTGGAAAAGGATGTAGCCGATCATACTCCTCTGGATATGGAGCTTGAAAAGTAGTCATTTTCCTGAATCCAGGGCCAACAATATCTTGTATCATCTCAGCAATCTGGTTTCTGTTGAATTGTGGAGGCAAAGCCTCCTGAAATGGTGCAACGGGCACTTGAGGTGGAAGTGCAGCATGTGGTAATACAACATTACAAAGTGCGGCTTGGCGATATGCAGCATTGTCATTCCTTGCACCGTTTCCATTATTGTTCACACCATTGTTGTTTGCACCATTGTTGTTTGCACCATTCACCCTAGCATGGGGTGGCACATAAGCAACATTTCTTGCCTCAACTTGATTCATTTCGCCAAGGTTGTCGGCAATCACTTCATCAAGAGGCATCATATGGTTGATTTGGCATCCGGGAACATTCTCCGCACCAAGATCAATTTGAACAGCACCATTTCTCATGGGTGGAGGATTTTGGTTATCCACACCGTTGTTTATGGCATTATTCACACCATTCACTTGATTTGCATTATTCACACCATGATGGAGAGGTGGTGCAGGCAACTCTTCTTGTTGTCGCACCAGCACCATAGGTTGGTTTTGCCCCCCGAGTGCGGCGTTCAATCTAGCAAAATTTTGGGCACTTTGTCGAGATTCGACCTTTATTTGGGCCGATTCTAGCGCCACTCTGTCCGCATTATTGTCCATTTTCTCGACGGCCTGCGTCAAAGCACGAATCGCGAGCCATAACTCAAGACTTGTTTGGTGCGGAGACAGCTACACCAAGGGTGGGTCGGCCACACCATTCTTTCCACCAGATCCTTGGCCTTCAAGGAGGGCCAAGTCGTGGTTAGATGGGTCCTGTGGCTTCTTCCCATTTTCTTCCTTGTCCGACATCACTAGTGCAGCAAATAAAACAAAGAAAACGAAAAAAAAAAAAAAGGGAAGAAGAGGAGAAAGAAAATAACGCAATAATGAAAAAGAAGCAAGAAAATAAAAACCTTTTCAACAGCACCGAGATGAGATCTGAATCCTTGTGGTCCCACTGGGCGTGCCAAAAAGAGATGTTCGCGCCAAAAAATCTCTTTGGAGATCTTGGTGAAAGGGTACCGAGCGTGCCAATCAATTTTGTCAAAAAATTGATAAAAAGTGCAATAAAAAGTTAAAAGATCAATTTTATCTTAAAAATTGAGAAAAAGGGTGCAAGTAAAAATAAAAGTTCAATTTTGTAGTAAAAATTGAGAAAAAGTGCAGTAAAAAGTAAAGGATTGCTTGGAGTGAACCAAACATAAAATAAATCAAACGAGTTGCGGATCCTGAATCAAAGTCACACAAACGTGTTTAAATCATTGATTCCAGATTCAGAAACATAAAAAGGATTGCTGTAAAAAGGGATATTTTCTTGATTCATGAAAGGAAAAATAACAAGGTTTTGTTATTTGATTGCAGAGGAAAGTAAATACACGAGATGTCTTGTAAGAACAAGATTGAAAATAATAAAAAGAGAATCAAGTGTAGAACTTGATGAACAACATTGAGAAATAAAGATGAAAGCTCTGAGGCTTGTTGGAAAAATGATAAAAGAAGCATTGGGCTTGATTGATTTGCACTGGGCAAGTGTTTTACTCTGAGGAGAGGTTTTTGGAGAGGCTGCTGGGGAGGAGAATTTCGTTGGAGGCTGCTCTCTTTATATAGGGGCCGGCCTCCTAGGGTTAGATGCAATCCGACGGTCCAAATTAACTTCCTCTTGATTCTGCATTATCTTCTGTATTTAATTCCTGATGTAAATCCCTTTAATTAAGGAAAATTCCACCAAATCAGCCAAGATAAAGTCCACCACATTTTTGACTCTTAATTGTGATAATTATCACAATTAATTTCTGAAATTTGCATTTAATTGGCTCCAAAAGTCTCGGTGCAGCAAGCAGGGGTGGAAAACCAAGTGCGGAGAAGCCAAATGGTGCTGAAACGAACTACAAATGCCACGAAACTTTATACTTGATCAATTGGACATGGGATTAGGTTAAATATCATATCACTAAGGTCATATGACCAAATCATGAAAAATCGATTAAGGCAATGGCTTAAACCGAGCTAAGGCGAAATCGCCTGTCCAAAAATGTCTCGGGATTGAATTTTGTCCTTAATTGCACAAAATGCAAGTTTTCTTTCGGGCTCGGAATGAGCTGAAATTTGGACAGAGTGTTCTTCATAATATTCGGAACAACTTTAATAAAAGACATGTTGCCAAATTCATTCATCTTCAACCTCAATTTCGAAACCCTAATCCCATTGTCCTTAATTGAAAACTTGTAAAAAGTTTATCCCGGAAGGGCTCAAATCCGGTTTTAATGGCCTAGACCGGTCAAACCCAATTTGTGGAGTAAAATGGGGCGGTCTTGCTGTGTGAAATCATTTAATTCATTTAATTTCCTAATTTCCATAAGTAATTTGGGAATAATTAATGAAATTAAATCAATATTCAACTCTTTCCTTGTTGAATTTGGCCTAGGGTGGAGTAAATCCAACCATCCATAGGACTTTAGAGGATTAAATCGTGGCCATCCATTTTGAGCAATTACCTGATTACCCTGAGTGTAAATCATGGTATAAACAACGTTGGATAATCAGAACCTAATATTGCATACAACAACAAAATATTAATATAGTATAGTATAACTCTAACAAATATAAATAATAAAAAAAAAATACTAAAATTCAAATGGCATTAGATTTTCATTACCTGAAATGATGTTAGTAACTTCATTGAAAAGTGTTAAAAAGGAACAAACTTCTTCAGCTCTAACCCAATCATCATCACTTGGCAAGTGCTTATAATTTGAATCCATTTGTGCATATCTTGGAAAGACTTCTTTAAACTCCAATGCACATGACAGCATGGAATATATTGCATTCCACCGTGTGCAACAGTCTAGAATCAATCTCTTATTAGGCAACTGAAGTTGCTTAACAATATCATTAAACAACTTCAAACGTTGAGCTGAGGTTGAGATGTATTTCACACTTTCTCTTACACGTTCAATGACATCTTCAATCACAGAAATGCCATCTTGTACCAACAGATTCAAGATGTGAGCACAACAGCGAACATGAAATACTTTTCCATTTAAAGGAAGCCTTTTCTGGAAAAAAAAAAAGGCTATTGGCCAAATGCCTCACTGCTACATCATTATACGAAGCATTGTCCACGGTAATTGTGGACACCTTTCCTTCAATACCCCATTCTTGCAAGCATTTCCATATTGCATCAGAAACAGCAAGTCCCGTATTAGGAGGAGGCACATCAACAAAGTTTAGAACTCGTTTTTGCAACTTCCAATCCGAGTCCACAAAATGAGCTGTCAAAACCATGTATTGAATCTTCTGGCCAGACTTCCACATATCGGTGGTGATGCTAATTCGACCAACAGTTTTCAAAAGCCCCCTCAACCTCTTCTTCTCTACCTCATAACTTGTCTTGCAATCATTCTTGGTTGTTGTACGAGATATCTGATCGAGCCAAAAATAACCATATTTTTATGGCTATTTTATTATGTTTTTGGATCAATTTATGCTTAAATATATGTTATTTTGTTGATATTTGTGATTTGAGTCTTTATGAGATGTGAAATTGATAATTTGATAATTTTCACTACTTTTGGAGCTATTTTGATGACTTTTTACACAGATTTGAGCAAAGCAATTTTGAGCATAGATTTGGAGATTCGAAGTTCGTGTTTGAAGACCATTTGAAGATAAATTGGAGACTTGAAGACCATTGAAGATTTATTTCAAGAAGCAAGGATTGAAGATTGGAGCTTTAATTGAAGACAAGTCATGGATAAATTCTCAAGCTTTGGTATTTATGGATAATTTATGTGGGAAAATACTCAGCCCATATAAAATATTAATTGGAATTAAAATCCCAATTAATGACTCCTAAATCCAGAGAAATATCCAAATCCCGTAGATTCCCGATTCTAGTCCTAACAGGATTAGGATTCAGGCGCAGTTTTGGTAGAAAAATCATAACTTTCTGCTCAGACCTCCGATTGAAGCCCATGAGTATTCGTTGGAAAGCTGACTCCGAGATCTACCACTTTCTTTTGAAGTCCAAGACCCATTTCTGCCATCTTCAAGCCCAAAATTGCCGTCAAAGTCACTGCACGAATTCAGCAAAATTTCGGGATCCTACTTTAACTTGGATTCTACTCTAGGATGACTTTTAATCTAACTTGGAGTCCAAGTTAGACCCAAAACCGACTTAGACCTCTTTCCAAGTTAGGATTGGATTTTCTAGGGTTATTTCCACTATAAATAGCCACCTTAGGTCTAGGTTTTTGATGTATGTAGATCTAGAGATTTTATTTTGAAGAATTGTTGAAGATTTGGAGGAGTTTTGCCCTAGGAGCCGCCGGCCCCTCTACTTCCCATCCTTAGATAAGTTTTTCTTCTTTTCTTTGGATGCTCACTCAATTCATGAGTGAGTAATCCTTTTCTTTTCTCCAATGTAGAATTTAATTGATCTCTTGATTTATATCATGGTGAGATTTTGTGCTTTTATATGAAAATTAATTGGGTAATTCTTAATATCTCTGCATGATTTCTATGTTGCTTGTTTTGATAGATTGAAGCTAGCACTTTCTTGATAAATTAAGTAGCATTAGCTAAATTAATATCTTGAAGGATCTTCGGATTTAATTGTGAGGTAGCAATTGGAAGTGAAGGATCTTCCTTCAAAGGGATTTAAGAATCTTTGACCAATTTTTAATTGCCCATTGTGCTTGTAAATTACTAGATCTTAATGCTTTATTCTTGAGTAATTATCACACTGGATCAAGAGGTAATTATTTAAAGAGTAAAAGGGATAATTCACACTGGATCAAGAGTTTTATCTAATTAAGGTAATTTAGGATTAAATTCCAAGCAAGCTATCCATTGTTTTCATAATTTTTAGATATCAATGATCTATGGTATTGTTGTCAAGAGGGATATTAATTCTATGTTGAAGGTTTCTTTTAATTATTTTCTCAATTTATTCTCTGCTTTCTGATTAATTGTTTTATTTAATTTTCTTGATTGCGTTCTTAGATAATTTTAATTGCTAGATTGGTTTAACCTAATTTTACTCTCAAAATCTTCTTTATTTTATTTGTTTGTTTTAAGAAAAAGAATAATAACCTTTCTCTCTGTGGGTTCGACCCCTATTTGCCCTAACTATCTTTAGTTAGTAATTGTTGGGATTTTTTTTTTTATGATTTGCTGACGACCGATCAATATCCTTTGATAATGTGGACTAGCTGTCTTCATCAACAAATTAAATAGCTCATATTCAGTGAATGAAAAAGGCAACTTGTGCACCATGATCATGTGAGAAAGAACCTCCCTAATCTTGGCATGATCATATTTCCAATTCTGAACTGAACTAAGACTTGATGATCCAGCGCCTGAGCTCTGATAACAATAGTTTGTTGTCCCTTTAGATCCACTTGACGTTTGAAACAACCCTGTAAATGCCTCTTATACTGAGTAGTTGTGCCAGCTTTGGCCTTTTTCAGTTGTGTCTTGCAATGAATGCACTCCACCATATTAGTCCCATTAGCAAGTTTCACAATACTGAATTCTTTCCAAACAGCTGATGTCAACTTCCTTATTCGCTTCGGGTTCCTAGGATCATCATCATCAACTTCAACACTATTTCCAGGGGCATCAACTTGGATTGGTAATTTTGTATTGTTTTCTTCCTCAAGATGGACAATTTCATTATCCTCAGTAGCAGTGGCAGCCATGGGTATTGACGATGAATCGGCACTTGAAGAAGCTAGACTAGTATAATTGCAGGCTGAGGAATAAGACATGCCTAAAAATCATAATAAAACAAGTTAATAAGCAAGTGAATTAATAAAACAACTACTATAATAATAATATTTAAATGACAAACTAATTAATTCTTAAATCCAAAAGAGCAGTATTGATAGGTAACTTTGAAATGTTTCCACATTAATGCCATGAATTTAGATTCTGGACAATAAAATATGCAGATATGATTAAACTGCTTTTCAAGACAGAGCTTGACAAGAAGGAATCAAACCAGTGCTCTGCTGCATTACATATATAATTAAACTGCTTTAAAATGAGAGCATTTAAGTGGTAGCCTAAATGACAAAACTAATAAGTAGGATTTAATTGGGAGAAAATATGGGGTAATGGTGGGCCAAAAACACTGTTAAAAGCAAAAGCAGAGAGCTAATTTAATTTGAAAGGGAAGAAATTTATAAGGTCCACTACCATCAAACATATTCAGACCACACACCTATAATTATTATGACGCCTCACAAGAAAAGGTGTCATCATATCATACGATAAAATTTAAAACAAGGTTTCCATAATCAACAAAGCCAACGTTCCAAATCCCCACTGCATCACATTATAAATTCCATATATTTAATTTGTAATCTTTACAGAACATACATCAAATATGTAATCTAGCCATCCAATAAGGAACACAACCCTGAACAGAACCATCAGTTACATTTTAACATTGTTACTTTCTTAATGCTTCACTGTACTCAACGTTGGCTCATGTCAGGTTTTAGTTTCCACACATTCCATACATGAATCAATGCCCAAACCTTACAGTCAAATATACAATCTGATATCATACAGTCTTTATATGATATATAAAATCATATCTTGGAAGCTTCTTACACTCCTTACTAACTCTTGATACCATACAGTCTTTAAAAAAATCATACGTTTCACCATCTTTGCTTCTACAAAAGTATGGATCTCATTTCCAAACATCAAATATACAATCTAGCCATAAACCAACAAAAAGGACACAGTCCAGAACAGAACCAGAAGTTACTATTATTAAATCTTTCATTCTTGATGCTTCACCATACTTAATCCAACTCTCATGTAAAAATAGTTAAAAAAAAAAATCAGTACAATCCAAAATTACTTAGCTAAATAAATCTTCGATCATACACTAGGTCTTTGAATACTTATATATTGCCTAACTCAGTTTGATTTTTATTACCTTTGACCAGAGTTCAGATCCATGTAACCATGCCAATGATTAAAATCTAATCAATTCACCGTTTCACACTTTGAACCCAAAATTATATCTACTATAAAAGAGAATAATATAATATTTTAAAATAATATTAAAAATCAAAAACGTAACAACAAAATTAGAAGCGTTAAAAAGGGTTAAAATTAGAAAAAATACCTCAAATACCATAAACCAGGGGCTGCTAGACTTTTTGTGGCCTCCCCGAAGATCATTTTTTTTCTTCGGAGAGACTGCTATAATCAAGGGAAAAGGCAAAACAAAAGCACAATAGAGAGACCCATAAGAGAAAGAAAACGACTTTGAACGAAGTAGCAAAAACGAAATGATTGTTAACCAAAAAGAGACAGAGAGAGAGAGAGAAGCTAGCTAACCTTTGAGTGGAGAAGAGAAGTTGCCTTGATGGTCTTTGAACTTGACAATGGAAGCTGAAGATGCTCGAAACCAGAGATAGAGTGAGAGCAATAGCTAAGTTGAAGAGGCAGCATCAAAACTCGCAAAAGAAAGAGGCGTGAACCGTGAATTCGTGATTTAGGGTTTGAGAGGATCTTGGGATTTTTTGTCTGTTGAAAAGTGAGAGACCTAGATCTATACGAGAAACACTGAAAGAGAAAGATTAAAAAGAGCCAAGTAAAAATAAGTGTCCAAGCCAAAACACAAAAGCTAAATAATAACAGATTGCGTTTTGGCTTTTAGGGTTTTTTTTTTTTGAGTATATATATATATATATATATTTATATATTATTATTATTAATATAAATAATATTATATAATAAACGAACGTTTGATTATTATATAAACGAACACTTAAATGAACAATAAACGAGCTTGTTCGTGAACACTTAAATGAACAATAAACGAGCATGTTCGTGAACATAAACGAACTGAACACGTCTTGTTCAAGCTCGTTCATTTAATAAATGAACACTAATTTTTTGTTCAAACTCGTTTATTAACTAAATAAACGAACATAAACGAGCTTTAACCGAGCTGTTCATCGAACACGTTGTTCATTTGCAGCCCTACATGTGGGTATAATGTAAATTCAATTAAGAAGCTAAGGTTTTGTAGAGCTGGAGTTAGTTTGGATGAGGGTTTAAAGTTACTGTTTGATGATGATAGTGTGAGTTCACTGTGTAAACACTTGGAAGAGGACAAGTTAGTGAATGTTTATGTTGAGCATGGTGGGATAGGTGAACCTGGAATCACAGGTGGTGAAGTTCCACTTCCAGTTGGTTATAGTGAGCCTGCTGGTGATCATGTTAATCTGGTATCTAGTGGTGATGAAAATGGTG
>AWUE01017495.1:0-18571 GCA_001974825.2 Corchorus olitorius
AAAGTGTTCTTGTGTAGTTCATGAGAAAAAAGATGTTTTGATCTTTATTGAGGGGAGAGAGGGTGATTTAGGTGTTTGGAGAGGAGAAAAAAAATGATGCCCCTTTAAATTAAAAAAAAATTAAAATTCTGATTTTTTTGTGGGTCCACTTTTAGTTTCTCTTTTTTAATTATTATATAAGAATTAAAAATAATAATTCAGAATTTCAAAAATAAAAAAATCTATATTTTTTTTTGAAAAATTAATTTCCACGTGGCATGTTGTGATTGGGCCACGTCATCGATCTGAGAAGAGTAAAGCAAAGTTAACGGCCACGTCAGCAAATTTGACGGTCCCATTTCACGGAGGGACTAAATTGATCTCTTTTCAATAGTAGAGGGACTAAATTGACAGATTTGATAATGGAGGGACTAAATTGATTTTTTTTCTATAGTACAGGGACTAATCAGGTACTTTGACCGGAAAAGATTGTAAACAAACAATTACATAGCAATACTCAACATTGGGAGATGGGTAGGGATGACAATGATGGTATTAGGAAATTTTGGCTAATTGATTCTCTCCTTTAGAGAGTAGTAGGGACCTCTCAAGGTAAATATTGACCAAGTTATGGTTCATAGGAAAGCAATTGTTAGACTAATCATCCTTTCTAAGTCTTCCCTTCTAGAGATTGAGCAATTATATTCAAGCAAAATATATATATATATATATATATATATATAGAATTCCTCCTAAATAAGTGCATCACTAGGTTTTGGGCTAGTAAAAATTAAAATTCACCGGATTTTAAAATTAGACTAATGATTACATTTGACACTTTAATGTGTAAATTTGTTTTTTTTTTTGGCCAAAACAAATGTGTAAATTTGTTGGATCGCTATTATTATTACTATAATATTTTAGAGTAATTGTTTAATTCAAGACCAAACGTTTTAGTTTGGATTTTATTTTGGATAAAATGTTTCAAAACCAGTTATGTACCCAAAAAAAAAAGTTTCAAAACCAGTTCAATTATGGACAATCCTTCAAATAGGAGCATAACTTTTCGTCCACAATCCTAACTAATTAATCACACAAAAAGATTGTGCCTATTTGACGAATTGTCCCGAATTAAACTAATTTTGGAACGTTTTACCTCTAATCAACCAAATTAAAAAATTCTACCATAAATTTTGTCTAAATTAAAACGTTTTGTCCTGAATTGAGTAATTAGGCTTATTATTATTATTTTATTGCAGGTAATTTAGTTCCTAGTTACGTAAACGTCAACTCCCAACAAAGATTAAATATGCTTTCATCTAAGTAGCCTGATTGCATGTTAAATTAATTGATTTATTATTATACAAATAAATCATATAATAAAACAATGGTAAGGAGACAAATATTATGAGAGCTCAGCTTGTGAAGGAATGGATAGTAGATGGATAAGCAAAGTATTTTGGGTTAGAGCAAAGTTAGAAACTGCGAAGTGTCAAAACTCATCGTACCAAAAAAAAAAAAAGTGTACAAAGAGGTTGACACTTGACCGTAAGCCATAACTTACAAAATGTGCAAGACGCTGTAATTAGTGCCGGCGGCTTTGACTAAAAACCCTCCCAAAACCCCGTGATAAGGAATTAGGAAATCCGAAATCTATACTAGAGGGCTATTAATTGTTAAACGATTTTCAGGAGCAAAGTTATGTCTTTGACTATACTAAACATGAAAGACTTTTCAAAGTATTTATTGGGGGGAAAAGCATGCACTGTTCAACTACGTACAAATACTTATACTTTGAAAAGCAACTTGAGCTAGGGAAGCTAATAATCCCATCAATTCATCACCATATCCATATATAATCTAAGTTTGTGGTATGTTGTTAATTAACGCTGCAATATCTGCATGAATCCAAACCAAAGCAACTTTGAGTTGATGGGCGTTGGGACTTTTCCAAGGCCTAAATGGGCAGTCAGCAGCGCCCAAAGGCCAAAATGATTAGCCTGAAGAGCCTTGATACCATCAACCCGACTCGCCTGGGCCCCATTTTCTTTTTGTTGGTTTGAAGCTTGAACCAAGTTCAACTGTAGTTGGGCTCTTTTTCCATACTTTAAAAGCTTTATATGTTTCTTTTTCAGCATTCAGCCCACTATGCTGATCCACTAAATGAGCCCATAGAAAGAATTTGGGCATTGAGGTAAGCCTTGGGCCTAGGCTTCTGTCAAATGCAGTGTACTTGGAAGGAATGGAACTTTTTTTTTTTTTTGCCAGAGAACTATTTATGAATTTCTTTTGATTAAGGGAAGAAAAAGAAAAGTTTTACGTACAGAGAGTTGGGTTTTATGTGACTTCCCATGCTTCTCACTTGACATACCCCATTCCTCATCTACATTACTATCATCCATTTAAATATTTAGGACCATTTCTTCTCCCATCCGTACCATCCACTACCCCATTGACCATTCCTCTCATAAAAGAGATAAAACTAAAAACCCTTTGCTGTTTTATACATATCAACTCTCAAAGATCAAATTATTACTTCAATTTAACTGTATGAATTAATCTGTAAAATGCATAATGATCTCGACCTATCTATATCTTGACTCTTGAGTAGAAATGAAGCAAAGGCAGCATACTAGAAACAAACGGTGCCACACTTTGAATTTCCCAATAATAATAGGAAAAAAAGTTGAATAAAAAATAAATCAATCTTTTGTTGGTGGGGATTTAGGTATACGAAAGTCAGTTTCATAATCATAACCTTTTCGAATTATGAATCGCATAACCGTCTTGATTTGCCTAGCTACCGCCATATATATACTGTGCTATATGTTGCGCATTGATTTTTGTTACGTACACCCCACTTCACACATTCACCTTTATATATCCATCCCTGTTCATTTAAGGACATAATTCTCATTTTATATGACTTGTGAGATGAGTAGATATTATCGTATTAGCCCGTGAGATGAGTGGGTATACTATACCCATCCATTTTATTGTTCATTTGAGGACATAATTGTCATTTTATATATAGCTTGTGAGCTAAGCGGGTATTGTTGTATTAACCTGAGAGATGAGTAGGTATACCCATCATTTTTAGTGTTCATTTAGGACATAATTGTCATTTTTATGATCCATGAGATTGGTGGATAATATCGCATTGACCCGTAAGATGAATGGATATACCAATTTCTTTTACTGTTTATTTAAGGATATAATTGTCATTTTATATGGTCCATGAGATTGTGTATCATTATTGAGGTGAGATGAATAGGTATATATATCTATCCCTTGTATTGTTCATTGAAGGATGTAATTGTCATTTTATATGACCCGTGAGATGAGTAGATATTGTGGTATATATAGAGTGAACCTACAAGGTGTACAAAATTCATTTCCTTTGATTGCATATATTTTGTACAGGGTGTCATGATGATGTGTTCACATAAAAGATATAGTCCCACAATGTATCAGACATATTTGCAGCAACTAGGAAAGATGATTGGATAAAATCTAAAGTCACAAGCTAAGTAAGAACCTCATACATTTATTGGAGATCACAAGCCAAAAGTAAAACAAGTGGGGGCAAAGGCAAAAAAGAAAAGAGCAGAGCAACTAGTGTAAAACTTCATTGCCAAGTCAGTAAATTATCTGTCTCTAGATAACAGCTAGCCATGCATTATTTCAGCATAAAAACCATCCTTTGCCAGCTTGATTTGGGCAGCTTTCTTGTGAAGGGTTTGGAATGGGAAAACCCACATGGCATAGAGACGAAATGAGGCCTCTGCAAGTGAAATTTTTCGAGTCATGAATAATTCAGGCACTCGTGATCTCTGTTTTGTACATTTAAAACTTAGCTACTCATGATTAATTTCAAGTCCTTTCGGCCTTATTTATACTTCAATGCATCCACATAATGCTTAGAAAAAAAGAAATTGAAAGAGTTGACTGACTAACCACCACCAAAAATGCCCAATTTGTAATGATTTTGCCATAGGAACCAGTTACCATTTGGGTCAGATGATTACTTTGTGAATGAGAAGCAAGCAATGTTGGCCATGTGAAGTTAAACCTGCCTTTGGAGTTTGGGGATAGGATCAATGGAACATGATCTTAAATTTTCCTTTCCATGCAATAACAAGCTTCCAAATATCAGCTTCATAATTAGTGGCTGGAATCTCAAATTCTTGACTTATTCACACCAAAATTTTGTCCATTCACCAAATTTTATTCCGTGGCCCCCCCCGCCGATTGTAATTTTCTTTTCCTCTTTATGATCACTAGTTTCTGCATCTGCATTGTAACGTCCCAATATCCCACATCATAAGATGAGATCTAATTTAATACAATTGTGACCTCTCCTGTAAAATAAAAGCGTGTGATATTCGGATTAAAGCGAACAATATTTCCCGAGCCAGGTCTTGACATACATACAAATGTTAACAAAATCATTTGTGTCAGATCACTAAGTAAGAATTTAGGTTAATATATATAAGAATATATTATTATTATAGAATAATAATGAAAGAAAAGGTGGCTGAAATCATGAAATTGGCTTTTGGTGTTAGGTGATATGTACATAACAAGTTACCTGCTGCTAATGAGCTGTGCCTGTGGGCTGTGGCTCAATGGTGTGGATGTGTAATGGTGGGGTTAAGACTTAAGAGCTGTGGTGGGGCAATCTTAGATTCAGATGAATTACTGGCAATAGTTTGATATTAATTTTTCTTGCTAACCTTATCCAGAGAAATAAACTTTTTGCAAAAACAAAAGAAAAGCCTGCACTAATTATGTATTATCTTTTGTCACATACCTTCCCATAACTGGATATATCTGGTATATTGAGATAGTTAAGATATGAAGCAGAAGGGAAAAAAGCATAATTATTACAAGTAGTATTAACTTTACTATTACTATCAAAATGCAAAGGAATCATGAAATGCCTGACATGTAGTACTTATTCTTTGCTCCACATCTAAGATATTTTGTTGTCCCCCCCAATTCATTTCACTTCCACTTTCTGAGGTGGAAAGTGGAAAGAGATTCACACATTCATTAATTTTTGTTAAAATCACAGTTATTACTGACCCCCTTTACATTAAATATATGTATTTACTTTTGCTTGAGAATGGTATAATGGCAAACCATATTATATAGTAGTAGTACTATTAATTTAAGGTAATGGGCCGGGTTAGTGCAATTAGTAAAGGTTTGAATTTATAGTGAAAGGCATTAGTTACTCGAATTTGAGTTCTCTCATGGTTCCTTCATGACGATTTGTGAGTTTATACAATTTCCGAATAAAGGAATTATATGTAAATTTTCAAAGGAATGATGACTTTGTCTAGCTGTTGAAGATGGGTAAGGGTAACCTTTCTATACTCCTGAACTTATACGAGCCGAAAAGAAATTAAGAAACCATATATTCATTAATGGCAACTTAATTGCACATGTTCGGCAATCGGCAGACTATTTTCTCAACATATATAATTCGTTTATCTTTTTCCCAATTTTCCTATAATCACTAGATTTGTTCACAGCTAGCAGAAAAAAGACTCTCAATGTGTCCAAATTAATTACGTAAAAGCACCCAAGGGGATTAATTAAGTGGAAGTTTTTGTCATATTCAATGTCTCATTCAATTCCAAGTTGTTACGTACATACCTATAAACTACTATAAAGTTAGCACTTTTAAGGACCTGTTGTTGTTTTGATTAATTCCTCCAGCTTTCCTTTTCAAAACAATTTATTTTCTAAGCAAATTGTTAGCTTGTGTTTGACAAAGACCTTTATTTGTTCTTGTCCTCTCAAAAAGTCCTTTCCATTGGTGGAATATTGAACCCAAATCATGTGATAATTTGATCAACCACTCTCCCTCTCTTGGTCCCTTCCTAGTTAAGAGCTAGCTAATTAATCAAAGGTTAGGTAATTTATGAAGGGCAAAAGACTCAGCTTTTGATTAAAAATGGGCATTAAGGACCAGCAAACACATGCTCTAGTTTGCTTACCGTCTAATTTGAGCTTTAAGATGGTGACCTTCTATGGCTCCATCAATGACCATTTTGTTCATCTTTAGCAATAATCAAAATGAATGCTGCCTTGTCTAGTTGATATGATTAAGCCTGATCGATCAACGGTGCTGATAGACCGAATCGGGATATATTTTTTTATATTATTATTGTTAATTACTATGATAATCTTTACTTTGAATGATTTTTTTTTTACCGTGACAATTACTAATATTAAGGCCATGAAAAAGAGAGCTTGTGTTGGGCTGCTGCCAATGCCATCCTCTTTGTCTCTCCGGCTAGCGGGTGCCACTCCTTAAAGAAAGATACCCGCTGTATAGATTCCAACAAAGAAGCAATATCAGCGATCAAAGGTTATTTTTGCCATGGAACTATAGTTTTGCCTCCCAATGCTGCTTTCCAATTCTGTCCATTGAGTCTGCACCATATCTTTTCAGCCTCAGCTTCCACCATTCTGTTAAGTGTCATTCTTGCCAAAAGGAGTCTCGTTGTATACTTCTCCCTTACATTAATACTTCGACATAGGACTCTCGTTTCTCCTTCTTGGTTTCTTGCCATCATAGCAACTCCAAACCAATTACTCCCTTGATTCCTTACAACTTCCATGAATACTATCCACTCTTTCGCTCCCAGCTGAGACAACCTGTCCATTGTCTCCTGGGTTCGACTCCCCCCAGCTTCTAGTCTTATGATTCTTAGAGCCTTTGTATTCTCTTTTTCTTGTGCAAAAGCTTCTCTAATCCTCGATGTAGTCAGCTTAATTCTAGTGAGCACACCTCCTGGGTCTGGTGTTTTCCCCTGAAAGCAGCATTCATTTCTTTGAATCCACAAGTAGCAAAGAGTTAAGGCAAATTCAACTGTAAACCAATAATTGTGCCCTTCCATACTGCCTTCCTGCCCTAACCACTTTAGGATCCATTCTTTTAGATTAACATCAATGAAGCTATCTGTTCTCAGGCTCAACTGAGATCCAAACCATACAGCCCTCGAAAAGGAACATGTCCAAAAGAGATGCTCTAATGATTCAACTTCTTGATGGCAAAGATTACAACCTTCCCCCACATTTATGCCTCTCCTTCTTAATTCATCCTTGACAGGCAAACAGTTGTTACGGATTTTCCAAAGAAAGAGTATTATCTTGAAAGGTAATTTGAGTTTCCATAGGTTTGTCCATTGTTGGCTCTGACCCAGATCTACCACTTGATTTTGAGGACCTATCATCAAAAAGTTGTAAGCTGCTCTTACCGAGAAGTTACCACATTTTTCATACTTCCATATATACCTGTCTTCCCCTCCAAAAATTGAAAAGCACCGCTCTTTTAAGGACTCCACTTCCTGTGGTTGCAGCAGTCCTTCAGCTAGAAGAGGTTGCCAAGTTTCTGTTCTCCTGCATATGATAGCTTTAGCTGGAACGGCAATCTGTCCATTATCCACTTGCTCAAAGTCTTTAACCAGTCTTCCACCTTGCAGCAGTAGTTTGTTACCACTCCATGTTTGCACTTCAGCTCCATTGATGCAGAGATCTCTTCCTTCCAAGATGCTCTTCCATATCCAGGTATCTCCACTCTTGGCCTTAACTCTTTCAAATCTTTCTCTTTTACAGTACTTCTTTGTCAATTGTGAGGCCACCAAGCTAGCAGGCTCTGTCATGATCCGCCATGCTTGCTTAGAAAGAAGGGCCTTATTCATCTCCTCCGCTCTCCTTATTCCCAATCCACCCATTGTTTTTGGCTTACAAAGATGATCCCATCCCTTTAAGTACAGTTTTTGTTTTTCATCTCCATGCCCCCACCAGAAGTTTCTCGTTGCTTTATCCAGTCTCTCACATACATTGATTGGTGCTTTAAATACTGACATTGTATAATTGGGTATGGATGCAAGGGTTGATTTGATAAGGGTAAGTCTGCCACCTGGTGAAAGCAGTTGAGATTTCCACCCTTGTAGTTTAGACTAGATTTTGTCCACAACTGGTTGATAGAATTCTCTCCTCTTTCTCAGTGACCCCATCTCCATGCCTAGATACTTTCCAGGCTTTGTGACCAGCTTATAGCCCAGAATCCCCTTGAACCACCTTTTTTTCCTTTGTGGACAGTTTGGGCTAATTAACAATTCTGATTTTTCCGAGTTGATTTTTAACCCTGTGAACCAACAGAACTGATGCAACACCATTTTGACCTTCCTGCAGGTAGCCACATTTGCTCTAAAAAACAAGAAGCTATCATCCGCAAACATAAGATGATTGATAGGTTCATTATCTCTACTGATCTTAACTCCTTGAACCTCTCCTTCTTGTTGGGCTTTAAGAAGCATCATAGACAGGACATTTTGGCATAAAATGAACAAATAGGGTGAGATTGGATCACCTTGCCTTAGTCCTCTCAGTGGTTTGAATTGCTCTGTCATCCCTCCATTGAGCAAAATCCTGTAGGAAACTATACTTATACATTGTTTGATTAATCTGATCCAATGGGGAGGGAACCCTATTTCAATAAGAACTGCTTCGATGAACTGTTAGCTTAGCCTATCATAGGCTTTGTTCATGTCCAACTTCAAGGCTGCAAGATAGCCTTTCCTTTTTTTCCTCTTGTTTATGGTCTCCAATAGCTCTCCTCCCATGATGATATTGTCACTGATGTTTCTACCACTGATAATGGCACTTTGAAGGGGTGAGATGACTTCATTCATGATTCCTTTGAGTCTGTTCACCAGGATTTTTGATATGATTTTGTAGGTTACATTACATAAGCTTATAGGTCTATAATCTGATACATCAGCCGGCTCCTTCTTCTTGGGGATCAAAGCTATTAAGGTCTTGTTCATTTCTTTTAAAATGTATCCTGTTGAAAGGAAACTTAGAGTTGCCTCAGTGGTGAGACTCCCAACAATGCTCCAAAATTTTTGAAAAAAAGCTGCTGGCTTCCCATCATACCCTGGTGCTTTAAAGGGATTCATCTGGAATACTGCTCTTCTTACTTCCTATTGTCTAAAAGGTGCATTGAGCTGCTCCAGATTTGTTGTTGTGATCTTTGGTAAGCCTAACTCCTGGAGAAATGATCTCATTTGTTCAACACTGACATTATCTTGGACCCCATAGATTTCTTTAAATTTGCCAACAAAAGTCTCTTCTATCTCTTTTGGATCTTCTGTAATGTGACCATCCATCCCTTTAATACTGGTGATTCTATTCCTCTTCCTCCTTTTTTTGGTTGAGAGATGGAAGAACTTGGTGTTTCTTTCTCCTTGGATATACCAGTTGTCTTTGGATTTTTGCATCCACATCATTTGTTCCTGCTCCATGACCTCTTCTAATTTCCCCCTCACTGACTCGTCTTTCATTCTGTTCTCAGGGATCTCAATGTGTTGTTGTATCTATGCTAACTCCTCCTCAAGCTGTTTCTTCCTGTAGAACAAGTTGCCAAAATGGCTTTTGTTCCACTCCTTCAACCTTTCCTTTGTGTTTTGAATTCTTCTTGTAAGGTTATAAGCTGCTGAGCCCTGTACTTGCTCATTCCATGCCTTAGAAATGATTTGTTCGCACTGTGGGTCAGAGGTCCACATGATCTCAAAACGATAAGGCCTTTTCCTAAACTCCATCCTTTTTTCCAGCTGTAGTAGTAGAGGGCTATGATCAGACACATTAATGGGTAAGTTCTCCAATATTGTTTCTTCATTTTGTTCGAACCAACAAGGATTAGCAAAGGCCATATCCAGTCTTTCACATGTGATATGATTCTCCCCTCTTCTGTTAGACCAGGTGTAGTGAAGGCCCTTAGCCTTAACTTCAGACAATAAACATTGGTTAAGGCAATCCCTCAAGTTGTCAGCTCCTCTCAAGGAATTAGAGGTCATGGATAGTTTATCTGTCTGTTTAAGAACCTGGTTAAAGTCTCCCATTATAATCCAGGGTTCCTCTCCTCGCATTGTTTGTTTGATATCACAGATCATGTCCCACACTTCTTTTCTGTTTTGTGGATCAGGACTCCCATAAATGCAGGTGAGCCAGGTCTCTTTTTTCTGCCATTTGAGATACACATGAACTATATTCTTATTAACCATTTTGAAGTCCACATCAACACCATCATTCCATAGAACCAGTAGTCCCCCACTCTGCCCTTGGCTAGAAACTCCATTACAATTGTTAAAACCCCAACTATTAATAGCTCTACTAGCCTTACAAAAGCTGGTCTTGGTTTCCATCAGAAAACAAAAAACTACATTAAATTTCCTAATTAGGTCTCTTCCATGTGCCACTGTTAGGGGTGACCAATTCCCTTAATATTCCAGCTTAGTAGGCTCATGGTCCCTTTGGCTGCTGTTGCGGGACAACAAGCCTAGAACCCTCAGCTGAAAACTTGTTATTATCTCCTACCTCTGCGCTCTCCTTTCCACTGTCTCCCATTCTTTGTTTTACATTCCTTCCTCCTGTCATTGTTGTCACTGATGACTCATCTTCTATTCTTTTCCTTTTTGCACATTGGTTCTCTACTTCACTTCTATTGCTCTCTTCTTGGTGTTGGTTGTCATCTGGCTGTTCTTTCTCTTCTTCCTCTGCTCTCGAATCAGGTGAAGGCGTATCCCTTAAGAAGGCTGAGACAAGGTTTTCTTCATTAACAGTACAAATGAAACCTGGACTGGCTGGATTAACCGGGCTTCCGCTTTCTAGGAGTAGTGTTGAAGATTGGCCTTCTAGATTGGTAGGCTGGCTTGTTGAGTTGATATTCTCCCTCGTTGATGGATTGAGTGTGACCTGGCTTTCCACCATTCTCAACTTCTGTTGTTCCATTTGTAAATTTAGCTCAAATTCCAGCTCCTCTCTTGTCCTCAACCACCTTTGTTCCCTTCTCTGAACTCCCATCTGGCTACTTTCTGCAGTATTCTGTTCATGAGCAGTCTGCAGTCTTGCATTGGTGTAAATGACCCCACCCTGTGGTAGATTGATCCATCTAGCACTATTGTTGCTTGGCTGCACTGTTGGATCATTCAAATGTCTATTCTGCAGCCCTTCTAACATCTCAGCTGATTGCCTGACTATCTCATTACAAATGTTCTCAAAACGATCATGTTCTCTGTTAAGTGCAAATTGCATATCTTCGATATCCGCCATGTTCTGGAGGCCTCTGCTATGTCTCTCTTCCAACTGTTCCAGTCTCTCCACCGAATTATCAAACTCTATTAGAGGGCCAATCAATGGTTCCATAGTTGGATATTCAAATATCTGTAGATCAGGTTCAAGTGGCACAACTTGGTTAGGCTGTGGTTGTGGTTGAATGGGATGATGTAGGTCTTGGAGTGATTGGAGAGTGTCAGCTATATTGTCATCTAGTCCATTTTCCAATGGAAGTGTTTCTGTTGATTCTGAGATTTCAATAATTTGGGTGGTTTCTATTACTTGCAGCTCTTCAAGGCTAGCTACGATGTCTTGAGGGCTTTCTCTTGGCTCATCTCTGAGCATCAAGGATTGAAGCTGAGCCTGAACTTCCTCTCCCCCTAAGTTCCTTGTATTCTCCAGCTCGCTTGTTCTCTGCTCCTTAGGCTCTGTTGCTGTCATCTGTGCTTCCTCGGCTGCTACATCTTCATAAACTGTCTGTAGCTCATTGCCACTTACTACTTGCCAGAGTTCTAAATTTTGATTTGTTGTTCCACTCAAGCTCCCTCTCTCGTAATGAGCTGAATTCTCCATGTTGATGAGTGGAATCTGGTTCTGCCTACTCCTTCTTTCTCCATAAGCGATCTTAGTTGTTCTCCTAATCGCTCTATGCAGAAAGGCTCTCATTTCATTTGAGAAAAAGTTATTCTGTGGGTCAGTTACTATGGGATGGCCATATCTTTCAATAATAGGTCTCATTCTCTGCCTCGCCAACCGGTCCACCTCCACCGCATCTTTGGAGCAGTATGGATGTGTATGCCCCAGCATCCCACAAGAAAGGCACAATTTGTTGACCTTTTCATAACTGAAGTTGATCCATCTAACTGTTCCATCATCCATCTCCAGTGTGCAACCTGCTGCCAATGGCTGTCTTGGATCCAATGCAATTCTCACCCTCAGGAACCGTATGTTCCTTGGCCTTTGATGTCGCCAATCAATTCTGATGACTTCCCCTGCTGTTCGAGCTAGCTTTCCCACAGCCACTGCATTCTGGTACTCTATGGGAAGTCCCCAAATTTGTAGCCAAAGTTCGATCCTATCAAGAACAATTTCTCCCAATGGAATATTGGGATTCCACTTTCTTGTTGCAAAGAAAGCTCCTTGAAAATTCCATGGAGTTTGCTCTATGGCTACTTGTCTGTCAGTATCATCACTGAAGTAGATGAGATAGCGATTGTCATCCCTTCCAATGACTGAAACTTCACTTGTGGGTTCCCATTCTTGTTGTACCCATCTTTGTATAGACTCTATTGGGAATCTTCTCATATCAAGCATGAAGCCTACAATACATTTATTGGCCTCTTCTCTTGTCTCCATTATGTCTTCAGAGTTGAGGCGAATTTTGTGACTCAGTCTGCTTCTAAAAGGGGGTGCTGGTCTCGGATGAACAGCTTGTATGTTACTATCAATCTTTTCTTCACTTTCCTCGGTTGGAGAATCGCTGTCTGTCCAGCTACATTCTCTAAGGAACTTAATATTTATCTGGTTGGGTTCCGCCATTTTGGTTTGTTGTGTGTTTAATGACGGTCTGATTAGCTCGAATGAAAGAATCTGCATCACTGTCCTCCTTCTTTTCCTCTTTAAGTAAGGAGAAAATCGTCTGTTGAGTTTCTCTTCTTTTGTCTTTGCCTCGACCTTCATGCTTCCTTCTGGTTGGGGGGAATACTTTGGGTGCTCAATGCAGCTTGTATAGAGTTCCAATGAAAGCAAACAGTGTTGGTTGGCCTTGATCAGATCGCTCCCAGCTGCTGTGAATGCAAGTAATTAAGTCTGAGCACGCTAAGTCTGCTTAAGCTACGGCTAAAATGATTGATAGAGATAAGGTTAAAGAAAGCCCAATAATTGGGTGTTTTAGGCAATAAGGATGTTTGAACTAGGCTAGGTAGGGTGACGATTAGTTTCACAACTGAGCGATGATTTGGATTTTTGCTGTTTTTTCTTGAACAGAACTAAATCAAAGGAATTTTGGTCGGAAAATAGATTGAAAATTAGGTTAATGGTAGGTTTCTGGTTTGCTCCGTTAGGAGAAAGGCTCTCGCTTATAGAGAGAAAAAGTTGACGGGGTCTTCTTGTGTGGTTTTCATTTACTTGAATGATCGAATCAAATGAGTCATAGACTCATAGCTATGGATATAATATCATGCTTTATCTTATTCAAAAGAAATCAAATCATTCTTGATTTCATAAGTTGGCCATGCAGTTTTTTTATATTTATAGGTTAATTTTGTTCAAGCTGGGTGGCCCTATAGGGGATAAAATTCTCCAACAATGATTTTCTACATTCGCAAAACTTGAATCTAAGACCTTACTTAAGAGGAATAAGTATTCAACCACTTGAACCAACCACTTGTTAGTAAGTTGGCCATACAGTTACGACACTAATACTTGCCCTCATTCATTTATTATGATTATTATTATTACAATTATTATAATATATATAAAGGAATCGAAACCGACACCTCCTTATGGCCATGGCTACCAAAAGAAACAAAAGAAGGGAAAAGGAATACAAACAACGAGGAGAAAGAGTAACCACTTATGGGAATCAAATTAATTTTAATGATGATGATCTCCCACCCAAAAGGATATCAAGTTACCCAATGTAGACTATTGCCAGTATAATATTTGGACTCAACAATCAAGTTTGAAAGATTAATAGTGTGCTAACGTAAAATATATATATTGTATGGACATGATTTATTTAATTAGATAATTAGATTTGTATTATCATTCTAACCATGCATATTATAATATGTTTGTGAGTTCTTACAGTTTATGAAATGTTATATACTTCCTCAAAAAAAATGAAATGTTATATACTATACTCCTAACGGAAAAATTATAGTAATTAACAACACGTATTAAGTTGTCAATTCAATAAAACCTAAAGGACATTAATTATCAAATGAAAGTGAAATATAAACCAAAAATAACACAACTGTCAACATGTTTAGGATTGGACCAAATCATCATTCAACTCCCAATAATCTGGGGGCAGATTATACATATATACATCCCATGTGTGATCCATATATATATAAATCCAAATACATATAGCACTATATAATAAAATTAATTAAAGTATATAAACTTGTCAGATATGGGTCTGTCTTCTTCATACACGAATTTAGCCAGAAAAATTATTTTATATATATAATGTTTGACAGATATATGCTATGGTTGATTTACATCTACAGATCTACTATAATTATATGGTTGATGAACTATAGTATACTATAAGAAAATCATATATGCATGCTTGTCTTCAAGCGGAGAAAAGATCACAATAGCTTTCATTTTATAATTAAGTTTAATAAATCTGATTAAGACCCACTATCCATATGGAATATATCCTCATTCCTCTTCTCAATCTCATGCTACATTATTAATACAGATATTATATATATACTATATAGATCAATCGCTTTACGTGTTTTTATTAAGCACTGTCCTCCTACATAAACAAAAAGCAAATTAGCCATCAACAAATTTATTGTTTAGGTATATAGTAGTAAAAATTTATTTTAGATTTTTGGATTAGCAGATCAGGTTGAGACAGAGAACGGTGGCTATCTTAATTTGTCAAACCCAAATTAGAAAGTAGAAGTAATTAGTCATATGGTTTACCCTTTTAGTAGGTAATAATTGACTGAGAAATCAGAAATAATGAGATCGTGCCCATGTCCATCATTTTGAGAAATGTGCTTTAAATGCAAAACGTGAAGTCTTGCAAGTTGCAAGAATGATTGAATTATATGCGGTGCAATTGCAATTGCAATATGAAAAAATGGGTAAGGTTTGGGAAGATTTTTTCATTTTGGATATGTTCGCTTTTATTTCTCTCCTTATCAATGGCATTTTAGAGATTGAATCGATTCCTTGAGTTGATGTAGGCTTTTAACTTAATTTGATTGTGAAGTACCCATTTGCAGCTAAGACAGGTTTGCATGACAACTACGTACGTATAAAATGTGCATGTGTGAGGATGTATATTTTCTCTGACATTCAGATTTTAAGGATAAGCAGCTACCTCATATTCACATTTATGTGAAAGTTATCTACAACTTCAATAATATAACTCTTTTCGAGTCAAAATTATAAGAAGTAACTTTTGAAATATATATGTGAAGTGATCAATTACGTACTTTACCTAAAATTAGGTGATTTGGTCGTTCATAGACAAGAATTGTGTAAATCTGTAAAAACCCAATTAATGTATAAACCAATCTAGTTAATGACACTTATCGAATATACAGATTCTTTTTCCCCCTTATTCTTCTTTTTTCTTTTAATGGTTAGATGTATGAAAAGTCAAGAAGAATTGTGTAGCTAATTATAGGAGTAGTAGATAAGGATATTTGAATGAGAGTTGGTAATTGTGAGCAGGTTTGTTTGATATATATGCAAAAGTATAAAATGGGTCCTTTTGTTTGTAGAGTTAATGCTTTTACATATTTAGTCATCTTGGCCCATACTTGTAGGTATAATTGAGACCTCAAATCATATAATCCTTGTTTGGGTGTCTTTTTTCATTTTTTTAAAAAATTATGCATGCATTAATTTTGTACTTTGCAGGTCTGTACATACCTAAATACAATAATGGTCCATTTTGATTCTGCATGTTTGATTGGACATACCAACAATATATATCTCTAAAACCTTTTTCTTATATTTATTTCTTGTCCATAATTACCTTTTCCTATCATTAATTATCACTTCTTCTATACAAAAAGAATGCAAGGTTTGTGTTGAATTTGGTATATCCTAAAACTATTAAGTGCGACTCATAAGGTCACGGAAGATAGTAGTAGTTAATGTATCAAAATTTGAAGACTACTAATACAATTTTATCACTCTATCAACAGATTATATCATGAAATAATTAAGTTACAAATAGAAAGTGTAAGAAAATCAATATATATTCAGTCGAATGAAAGAAGTTTGATATACCTTCAACAAGGTCTTAAAATTCAAGTCTTGTAATAAAATTCATTTGAGAATAGACAAAAAATTCTATATATTATATATTTTTTTCTAGAATAAAGTATAGTTACTTGTATTTTATATAAAGTAACTATATTAAATACACAAGGTTTGAAAAAAAAAATCTTTTTTTTAAAAAAGTGTAAGGGTAAGGATTTGATGATGAGGCAATGTCAAAGAGACTGAAATTAGTGGCGCCTAACAAAACAGCTGAATTAACTTGGCATTTAAATAATGGCAACAAAGAAAATGGCGGGTAAAGAATACTCTGTTAAATCTATCTTTGTCTCAACTTTTAATGTATGGGATAATCTTTTTTACATTGGATAATGTGTCTACGTAAGAAAGCATTTAGGAAGAAGATATAATAAGTAGCTATAATAATAAGTATATTAGATTAGATTCAAATCACAAGGAATATTTAGCAAATAATTTTCCCTTTTTTTATATTTTTTGTGTGGGAAGTGTTGCTTGGCGGGAAATCTAGGGGAAACGAATAGAGTTAAAAAGGTTGCCGGCCAAGTTGGACAATTATTGACAAGTTCTTCTTCTAATGCGCCATTACTTTTCTCTCGTATATGTGGATTTAAAAGGACGATTCCTCTAGTAGTAGTATGTTGATCTCAATCATCTCATCTCTCTTCATCATCATCCATGTTGATGTTTGCTTGCAATATTGCATTTTTCTTGTCTAGTTCCACAATAAAACAAAGGCCATTCGACAGCATATATACTTTTGACATTAATTATTTATATATATGAAAACCTTAGTACAGATTACTAATTCCATCAAATTGATTTTTTTTTTATCAAATCAACTATTTCATTAATTAATAATCAGAGATTACAAACGCCGGGAGGAATAGTCTCGCACCACACGATTATCCATCTCAATCTTAGCTAGAGAATATGCAAATACATTGGCTTCCCTATTTACAAATTGAAGGGTACATAAATCACATAACATTGTCAAATCTTTAATTTCTTCTATAACTACCAAACATAACAAATACACAAATAAATAAATTACAAACTAAACTCACATTTCGTGAGACTAGAACCCAAGACCTCATGATTCAGGTACACTGAAACTAAGAGTCCAACACTCTACCATCAGGCCAAATGCCCGATGACTCCATCAAATTGATCTTGAGCATCAAAAAATGATGTAATCTCTAATTTTCTTTTCTTGTGGTTCAATCTAATAACAATGAACTAGAAAATGGAAACTCAATTTAATATAGGTATAATATACAATTTAGCCCTCAAATTATCTCAAGATAGACATTTTGACTCAATTTATTCTAATTGAAGTAAGTTCACCCTTGAGTTTAACTTCGATTTTTTTTTTCTATTTGTCTCAAATTGAATGGAATTTGATCAGGTAGTTAATGATGCAAATGATGTGACGCTGATATGGTGTTAACATGGATAAAATTCATTTAATTAGGGTAAAATTGGTATAAATCAAAGTTCAAAGTTATTTTGTCTCATATCAAAATTCAGAGGATAAATTATCTTTTTTAGAATAATTTGAGGGCCAAATTATACATTTAATCATTCTGCATATATCCGAAAGAAAAAGATACTATATAACTTTTAGGGGATAAAGATATAGTATAACTTTTAATCTCTCTATTAATTATGATAGAGATTAAATTCTATTAGGATCATCCTAAAAAGGGGTGGTTTTAGGATTTCACTAGGATGGTGTCATCTAATCAAATCTTATCAAATTTGAATCATCGTCAAATCCTAATTTACATCCTACCACACCTAATTAAATCATCATCAAGAATTTATATATTTGGTTTCTAGTCTTTTTTTTAAATAACTTATTTTTCTCACAACTTAATTTGGATTTGTTCTAAACTAATCAAATTAATTTGCCACTAGTAAAGAAAAAAAATCTATTTCACATCCAAAACCAATGTTAATGTGAAAAATAAAAAGTCACTAAGGCAGAAAAAAGTTAATAAAATTTATCAAAAAAAGTCACGGTGCAAGTAAAAAAAAAAAGAAGTAAGTTAAAAATAAATTTTTTTAAAAAAATTATTCAATTTTAACTAAGGTTAAGATGAAGTTAAGTAATTAATAAAAATTTAATTAGGTGTGGTAGGGTGTAAATTAGGATTTGATGATGATTAAAATTTGATTAGATTTGATTAGGTGGCATCATCTTAATAGAATCCTAAAACCACCACTTTTTAGGATGATCCTAATAGAATTAACACTCTTTTAAATTTGCTAATCTTATCACTTAGTCAAAATTTTCAGATTTCTTATCTAGATTACAGAACAGGTGTTATATTTTTAATGGTCAAAGGAAAACAATCTACAAACTTCATCTAAAACTCTCTCTTTCTTCCCGCCTCCCTCCTCGCTCTTCCTCCATCTTCTCTCTAATCGTCTCTCTTGTCTCTTCTCTCTGCTC